>CAUOFW020003125.1:435631-471286 GCA_963454935.2 Ilex paraguariensis
AAAAGATCAACAATTAATGCATTATCCTTTATTCACACACTAATTCTAATTTGATTTATTTTGACTAGTTTAACTTTATTCAACTAACACAATTTACCTATTAAATTATGCCTTAATTAGGGTTAATCAGTGTCCCATCATAAAAGGTAGGGTTAAATTAATTTACTATGAAGAGTTGTTTAGGAAATTTTAGTTGAAGCTAGAGGGGTGGTATTCAATGTTGTCAACCATGGGGAGGTTGGTATTGATCCAGTCAGTCTTGAATTCAATCCCAATCCATCTAATGACCTCTTTAAATCTTCCAAAAGGTATATTCTCTAAGTTGAACTCCACTATGGCATCCTTTTTATAGTTTGGAAAGTCAGGCGTAAAGAGAAGACATTGGGTTTCTTGGAGGGTTATTACCATTCCTAAAGATGAAGGTGGCCTAGGTCTGAGAAAGTTTGAAGATGTTTAAAGCACTTTTCATACAAAATAGGTATGGAATCTTCTAAATACTAATTCTTTATGGTCTAAAGTATTTTCAAGTAAATTCTTGAAGAATCAGCACCTCTTTGCTAGCTCAGCAAGAGGAAAGTTCAAGAGTTATAGGGAATTGGCTCCATAGTTTAACCTGGTTATGAAGAATACCCTAATGCTGGTTGGAACTGGATCCTCTATAGACTTCTGGTGTAATAATTGGTTAGGTGGTGGCCCTCTAGTCCTTAGAAATTCTACAAGACTATATTGTTCCCAAAGCTCTCTCAGTTGTATGTGGATGGACATCGAGAATTGGGAGATATTCAACATTCTCTTGATACTGATTTGCTACCGGAGGTGTTATCTTTTCAGCCACCATAGAATTTAGAAAGGGATAGGTGTATTTGGCAACCTACTTCTTTGGGTCAATTCTCTATAAAATCAGCTTGGTATATTGTAAGGATAGAAGGTTAGTTCAATGTCCAAGCAGTAGCTATTTGGAAACAATATGTCCCTCCAAGTGCAAGACTGATAGGATGGAAAATATTACATCAATCATTAGCTATGGATGAAACATTTTAGAAGAGAGGGGTGTATTTGGCTAGTAGATGTGTTTTGCACCAAGCTGACTGTGAATTTGCTGGTCATATCTTTGTCCAATGTAGATATGCAAGGGCAGTATGGGACTCCATCTCAACTCAATTGGGGCTTCGTTTGATTGCCAATGAAGATCCCCTTACCAGATTTGTGAGATATGTAAAAAAGTTTAAGCATTCTTCAATTAGTCATGTTTTACTAAGGGGAGCTTTGTTAGTGTATTGGCAAATATGTCAGGAATGATGTAGAAGGCTCTTTGAGGATGAAAGATTACATCCTTACACTTTGGTAGGGAATATTATTCACTTTTTGAGGTTGCAGTGCATATTGTTAGGCCAAAAGTAATAGATTCAGCTTAGGAGAAGGAGCTGCTTCAATCATTGAATGTGTTTAAGGTTAAAGATGTTAAAATGTTCTCTTGGTGGATAGCATGGAAATATCCAGTTGAGGGTTTGCTTAAGCTCAACATAGATGGAGCTTCTAATGGAAATCGTGGAGAATCCGAAGGTGGGGCAGTTTTGCGCAATTCAAGTGGTCAGTTGGTTGGTTCCTATTACAATGGTATATACACTAATATGGAGGCAGAAATAAAGGCCTTACTCAGTGGTCTTCTTCTCTTACAAGAACATGGACTCCAGGACTATGAGTTAGTTATTGAGACAGATTCTAAGATACCAGTAGACATGGTTAATCAGAAGATTAAGGCATCATGGAAATTCTGGACTCTCTTGGTTCAAATATTTTCTATGCTTAGGCAGTTCAACTTTCAGATCCAACATACATATCGAGAAGGGAACATGGTTGCTGATTCTTTGGTAAATAAAGGGGTATCAGATAGACACTCCCTTACATACAACTCTACAAATAATCTCCCTCTACAAATAAAACTTCCTATGATGTAGGATACAGTGCAAATAAGAAACTTGAGGAAAATATTCTTAGCTCGATGATGGAGGTCTTTAAGCGATCAACTCTTCAGGATTAGTTTCAATCTAAAGTCTTCATGCATATTCTAGGCATCATGTCTATAGTAGGTGGAGTTCTTCTGGCTCCTATCTATCTTTCTCCCAAGCAAGATTTCTCTATACTGGAGTCTCGAGACACTTACTGGATATTCATCTTCATTATCGTGCTCAGGAAGAGGACTATTGATGCACTTTCATTCAGAATACAGCTAGAGCATTATGCTATTGAGGATCATTCTGTTTCCAGTTTCCATGGAAGTTGGTTGTTCACGTTTTTTTCTCCTTCAACGCTGTCAGTGGATTTCTCTTATCTTCTGTCCTGAGGTCTCATTCACAAAGCCTCTCAGTCTTCTTTTCGTTTCTTCAGTTGTTGTACTACACGTCAATATTTCTTCTTGCTGGATATTCATCTTCTCCCATCCTCTGAAGGAAAGGAGTGTTGTTGCTCATCCATCCTCCATCGTTGTAGCATCAAGCCCATGCCTAGAATAGAACAGAGGCTTTCGGGATTTATTTGCAATGGACAATCATGTTCCATACATGGCTGCCCTTCTGCTTCTTGCCTGGATATTCGTCTTCTCCTCCAAAGAAGATGATCAATGTTGCTTATCTACGCAGAATACAGGCACAAATCATACTTGCTCTTTAATCATCTCTACAATATCTATTCTGCATTTGCTCTAAGGCAGAAAATCTCTCAGTGGTCCCCTCTCTCATCGAAAGTTCAAGCATCTGTTTAGAGGTTTTGGGCCATTTTTGTTCACGCCTTTGTTCAGTTGCCTTATCAGAAAGGCTATTCATTATCTCAATAGGTGAAATGGCCTATCAAAGTGATTTGATTATTATTGCTGATAACTTATTAAAATAGACTATTCAGCTAACTTATTTGATAGGTTACTTGGTCTTCCGAAGGGTGAAGCAATCTATCGCACCTTATCAGTTGCCTGATGTCTTCTTAGCTAGGCCCATATCTCAATCCTCCCCTCAGCTCGTTCTCTTGGCTCATTGTCCTTAGCTTCCCAACTCAAGCTCCCGAGTCAAGCTCTCAGCTCATCTATGCCTTCAATTCAACACTGCTTGGTCCTTTTAGTTGCTGTTATTAATGCCTTTCTTTTATGAGCTGAGTTTTAAGATGCATGCATTAAGTCTAGAGGTAGCATGCTTAGTATATTTTCTCTTTTAATGATTTCTTGTACTATGCATGCATTTTACTTACTTTTTAATTTTATTTCAATCTTATGTAATTAGATTGCATCGAGGGGTATGATACATACGTCCCCCCTAGCTAGATGTAATTTAATTATGAATTAATAATATATTAATATATATATATATATATATATATATATTTCCAATATGGGAAGTTAAAGCCAGTCAAACGGTGAAAAATAGTAATTCTGAATAAGAGATTGAAACTGGTCATGGTGGTCAAATAAAACATCTAGAATTAGCGATTTTATTTTAAACTATCATATTGGGTCTTTAAATCATAATGGTACCTCCCACTATTTCTCAAATCTCATACACTCTCCTATGGAATTAGGATTTTTATTCCTAGTAGGGATTGGGGTCCCACTTTAAATTAATATAACCTTGTGACGACAAATTTCGTGAATAAATTAACACAAAATAATATCAAGTTACAATAGTCAAGGTACTTTTACCCGATTACCCTTATTTGGACTTTAGGTAATGAGCTACTCATAAATTTGTGGTCCTTAGTTTATGGAATTTAAGTCCAACCATTTTACCTTTAAAAGTTTGTTTATTTTGGGCTCCTGGAATTTAAGTCCATTTTAATTTAACAAGATGGTTAATTATGTTTGGGCTCTTATTATTATGGGTTTTTTGGAAGCTGGTACACCAAATTAGACTTATTTGTCAAAAAGTCCACATTTAAAAATGTTTTGAAAAAAGGTACAGTACTTGGGTCCAAAGACTGAAACGCCCTTTTTTATTATTTTTATTTGCTTAAAAAATGTAATATTACAGTTATCATAACTGCTAAAATTTAGGCTCCATTAATTCAAAATCTTTTCAACTTCCTCAAAAACCGTAATGTATCTCTTTGTGTTCCAAGAAAAAATGGCTGGTCATTACTTCCCTTCCCACCAAACCTCCGGTCTTCATTTCCTCTTCAAAGAAGGCGATTCATCCTTTTCCTCATCCCATTGTTGGTTTGATCAGAGAAAGGGTGTTGAATCTCCATTGTTCATCGATTCAATAAGCATTCAAGTTACAAGCCTACGATCGATTGAAGAGGGTTTTCATGGAAGTGGGTTTTTTCGACATTCTCATTTGAAGTGGATTTTTTCGGCCTACCTTGTTCTTGATATTTGCTCGATTGTGGTTTGAAGTGGGTTTTATTTTGTGTTTGTTGATTGTTTTGATCGTCGAAAGAGGTAATGTATGTTTGTATATTTATGTGTGTGTGTGTGTATATATATATATATATATATTGTGTAATATGATAATGGGCCACCCGTAATCAAAAAATTTAGTATAATACAATTTTTCATTCCTTGTTTATTTAATTGTGTTTTATCATAATGGGTTACATTACACTTCTCATTTTTTTTTGTGTCATTAATTTCATGTATTAGAACCCTATTTTGTTTGTTTGAATATTGAGTGGCCTCTAATGTTCATCTTTGTTGTTTTTTAGTCAAATTATGTATTGTTTATACCATGAATTTTTGGATGTTGTAACCCCTTTTTTTTTCAATACTTGAATATATGTGTGAACTGGGTTGACTGAATACATATGCACACAAGCGTTTGTTTCAAGGCAATGTAACTAGTGTTTGTGTTGTGTTGGATTATACAATTCATGTTACACTTTTGGTGTTACACTTTATTTGAAATACTTTTAATNATCTTTTCAACTTCCTCAAAAACCGTAATGTATCTCTTTGTGTTCCAAGAAAAAATAGCTGGTCATTACTTCCCTTCCCACCAAACCTCCGGTCTTCATTTCCTCTTCAAAGAAGGCGATTCATCCTTTTCCTCATCCCATTGTTGGTTTGATCAGAGAAAGGGTGTTGAATCTCCATTGTTCATCGATTCAATAAGCATTCAAGTTACAAGCCTACGATCGATTGAAGAGGGTTTTCATGGAAGTGGGTTTTTTCGACATTCTCATTTGAAGTGGATTTTTTCGGCCTACCTTGTTCTTGATATTTGCTCGATTGTGGTTTGAAGTGGGTTTTATTTTGTGTTTGTTGATTGTTTTGATCGTCGAAAGAGGTAATGTATGTTTGTATATTTATGTGTGTGTGTGTGTATATATATATATATATATATTGTGTAATATGATAATGGGCCACCCGTAATCAAAAAATTTAGTATAATACAATTTTTCATTCCTTGTTTATTTAATTGTGTTTTATCATAATGGGTTACATTACACTTCTCATTTTTTTTTGTGTCATTAATTTCATGTATTAGAACCCTATTTTGTTTGTTTGAATATTGAGTGGCCTCTAATGTTCATCTTTGTTGTTTTTTAGTCAAATTATGTATTGTTTATACCATGAATTTTTGGATGTTGTAACCCCTTTTTTTTTCAATACTTGAATATATGTGTGAACTGGGTTGACTGAATACATATGCACACAAGCGTTTGTTTCAAGGCAATGTAACTAGTGTTTGTGTTGTGTTGGATTATACAATTCATGTTACACTTTATTTGAAACACTTTTAATTTGTTTCACTTAATCTTTTTGTTTTGGTTATTAAACTTTGTTGTGCTGTGACGTGTTAAGTGACACACTTGTTTATTATTCTTGTATGTAATTATCTCTGATTACACTCTGTGTTAATCCTAAATGTTGAATGTGTGAATATGACAATGTAAATATATAAAGTGTAACATAGAAAGGATAACATATATAAAAATGTGACAAATTTACTAATACCGTGTTTAATAATGGACAATTAGACATGAAACAGTATATTATGTTTATAAGGTGCTGTTGTTGGTTAATAATATATTGTGCAGGAATACAAAATGTTTATTCCTTGTTCAATAAGAATATGTTTTTTTTTTGTGTATTATCATAATGGGTTACATTACACTTTTTTTCTTGTTTAAGTTTATATATTTAAATCTTATTTTAATTGTTTGATAATTTAAAACTATTTGAAAAATTGTGTTTCGTTACACAATTAATGATACGCTTTTGTTATTACACTTGTTTTGAAACACTTTTATGTTGTTATATTGTTAAGTTTACATTGATTTTTTGTTGTTATTTTAAAAGATTTGTGTGTTGTGAATGTTAATTGCCCAGGTTGTTTAGTGACATGGTTGTTTGTTCTTATACTCTATGATTAAACATTTTTAAGATTACATGTGGATTGTGTTCACTTCACAGTGTAATATACAAACTGTAACATGTGAATGGTAATACATGGAAGTGTAACAAATTTACCAAAATAGTGTAACAGCATACTAGTTTACCAACAAAATAAAGAACAGTGGACAACTCCCAAACTTTCTCAATACCAATCCATTAGTGTACCATGTAACACTTTACACTTCATGCTTTACACTTTACACTTTCAATGTGACATGGAAAAAGAAGACACTATTACTGGTTATATTTTGTTTTGTGGTTCATTTCAAAAAAAGAGTAGCAGCCCATCTGAAGTTAGTGGATGTGTAATGTTGCTACTGGTAAGATGTTAACAGCCTGGTTGTATTTCCNAAAAGAGTAGCAGCCCATCTGAAGTTAGTGGATGTGTAATGTTGCTACTGGTAAGATGTTAACAGCTTGGTTGTATTTCCAATATTGTTTCCTGCTGTCCAATAAACATAATGTAACTCATTTGATTAAATTAAATTTGCATTTATGTGTAGTATTGACTTTGTGAATATACAACAATTGTTAAGTCTGATAATCTANATTAAATTAAATTTGCATTTATGTGTAGTATTGACTTTGTGAACATACAACAATTGTCAAGTCTGATAATCCAAATGCAATACCAAAGATTTTGAAATGAAAATTGCCAGAACTTCAAAGAGCAATGAAACAAAGGACACTTGGAAAGTTGAAGTCAAAATATGTAAGTTGGTTAAATATAACAAATTCAAATTAATATGTCCATCTTATATTATTGTTATATCTTTTTTATGTTATCATATAATACACTTGCATCATAAAAAAGACTGTAATGTCACAATGTAATGATACACTTGCTTGTTACACTTTGTGTTAATTAATGCATATAATTATATATTTTTAAAATGTTGCAAAGATTTTGAGACATAGATTGAGTAGAACAACAGAAGAGAAAGTTTTTCTGAAATATAAGGGATGAAAAAATCAAGAAGTGGGCCAATCTGAAATTGAGGGAAAAGCCGAAAGTGGTGAAGTTGAAAAAATAAGCAGGCAGAAAAGGAGAAGAAGCAGGTATAAGCAGGCAGAAAAGGAAGCAGAACATGCATAGGTGGATGAAGAAGTTTTTGAGTGTGGTGAGAATAAGCAGGCAGAAAATGATACATTTCTTGGTCATGATGATGATTTGGTGCATGCAATTAGAGGTGACGGACATTCAAATGTGGCATTTGAATCTCTTCTTGATGCTGCAATGAACGAAGCNACACTTGTTTTGAAACACTTTTATGTTGTTATATTGTTAAGTTTACATTGATTTTTAGTTGTTATTTCAAAAGATTTGTGTGTTGTGAATGTTAATTGCCCAGNACAACACTCTACATTCGCATTGAAAATTCAAGAAAATAAGGCGATTATAAATGAGTTGAAAGAAGTTGTTGAAAATTTAAAAAAGAATGAACAAACTTTTGAAGCAGAAATACAANTGTACAAAATTGTTATAAGAAACATTGTCACAGATAAATGTTATTTACAACATTCTCATTCTGTTTATGCTGGTGTTGGGTTTGACAAACAACACTCTACATTCGCATTGAAAATTCAAGAAAATAAGGCGATTATAAATGAGTTGAAAGAAGTTATTGAAAATTTAAAAAAGAGGGAACAAACTTTTGAAGCAGAAATACAAAGGTTGCAAGGAAACAATACAAAATCTAGAAAAGGAGAACGCTGAGTTGATTGATCAAATCAATGAATTATCTGTTCATTTTATAACCCAAAAATATCAGAAAGACAACATTGCAGGTGAATATCATGTGGGAAAGGAAAAAACAGGACAAACATCTATGGTCTGAAACATAAAGAAAAGAGACAGGAAACGAAATAGAGATGCAGAATTCGAGTATAGTGGGAAAAAAAAAAGGGAAAAATTAGATTGTTACGTCAGATATGATCAGCCGTAAAACAGATTTGAGTGAAAACAAATGTGGGAGAATAGTTGAGATTGTTGATGATGATGACAACAAGGAAAAGGTAACTACCATTGAAGGACTGACAAACAAAGAGATAAAAAAAATGTGGCGGGACTATGAAGCATTGGATGCCATTTATTTTAACAAATTGACGACGATATATAATGAAGAGGGTTACGGGTAAGTGTCACCGTCAAGTTTGCCTACTTTGTTTTTGAAAAATTGTTCATTACTATAGAATATATGACAAGTTTGCTTCCAAATTTTATGACATTGTAGTGTTCAAATATGGTCTGGGTTTGGAGTTGGAAGCGTAATATATGTGGAGGATGCTTTGAAAATAATGGCACCTTCATGCGAGCTATACAACAGCATACGTATTTGTTAAAAGTGTAACATCTAACTGAATTTTTTAAATATAAAGTGTTTGTTGACAGTGTAACATAGTCTGTATAGTGGAACATGATATTTATTTTTTAACAGGTCATTGATTGTTGGCTAATATGTCAAAAGGAATTGACGATTACAATGAATTGTCCACATTTCAAAGACGTTGCTACTTCATTAATAGTCTTTGTTGGGTAAGATATATAAATAGCACAATGTAATACTAGTTGTTCATTTAAATTATTTGTCAGTTGTTTAACACCTTATTTTTTTACATATTTTGAATGAGTAGTCCTTTGTAACTCTTCCAAATCTAGAGTATGCACGTGAAAAAGAAATAGACAGGCACATACCAGCAATTGGAGATTCAAAATATGTTGTTTTTCCTATGAATTCAAAATGGTCGGAAAGAAAATTGTTCTCTGGACCATTGGACTCTGCTGGTATTGAATATTGAAGAAGGTGTTTGGACACATTACAACTCATTAAGGCCAAGGACGAAAGGTAGCCGAGATACGTACCTAGAGGATGCAATCATATTGGTTTGATTATGTTACAACAGTGATGTTTATAGCCCATATTGGTATGGTGTATTTCCATAATATTAAATCTATTTATGTAATTGTAGAAAAAATATGTTGAAAAGAAGATTACAGAGTTCAATCATTCGAAGGGGATCAACATAGACACACAGGATAAGGAGCTTTCAATAATATCATGTCAGACATGTCCACAACAAAAGACAAACTCGTAAGTACTCGTTCTCCTAATGAAATTGTTGTTTTTAAAAAATATCAATACATATTAACTATTGGAGTTAATGCAGGGTTGCATGCGGTTTGCATGTATGTTACATAATGAAAAAACTTACAAAAGGAGAAGAGATTGATGTGAGGTTAATAGCAAGAGAGCTGACCGAGTTCTGAGCTGAAATGGTATCACTTTTTCTCAACCATCCAAATTCTTGGAATGAAGAAGATCTCAAAATCCGTATGGAATTGAAGAAAAAAATTTGAAGACAATTGACAAAGTTTTCATTGCTTATGTACTTTACCCTTGAAGATTATTGTAAGATGAGACATTTTTTTGTGTGACATTATGGTATGCGGTGATTGGGGTGTATCCAGATTGTCCAAGGATAGAAGTGTGCATTCATTGTTGATTCACGGTTACCATTTTAAAAGTGTAACATAGAATGTGTAATAGGGTAACATTGCAAGTGTAATATATTTAAACTTGCACGTACACAAATGCACATTGGTGAATGGTGAGACATGGATGTACATGTTCTTTGTTTGTGAGATATTGTGATATGTGGTGATTGGTGTTTATCCATAATGTGTAGGGATACAGGTGTTGATTCATTGTTGATTCACAAGTACCATGTCAAAAAATATAACCTATAAAGTGTAACAGAGTAACATTGCAAGTGTAACATGTTTAAACTTGCACGTACACAAATGCACATTGGTGAAGGTGAGACATGGATGTACATGTTCTTTGTTTGTGAGATATTGTGATATGTGGTGATTGGTGTTTATCCGTAATGTCCAGGGATACAGGTGTGGATTCATTGTTGATTCACAGGTACCATGTCAAAAAGTGTAACCTATAAAGTGTAACAGGGTAACATTGCAAGTGTAACATGTTTAAACTTGCACGTACACATATGCACATTGGTGAATGGGTGAGACATGGATGTACATGTTCTTTATTTGTGAGATATTGTGATATGTGGTGATTGGTGTTTATCCATAATATCCAGGGATACAGGTGTGGATTCATTGTTGATTCACAGGTACCATGTCAAAAAGTGTAACCTATAAAGTGTAACAGGGTAACATTGCAAGTGTAACATGTTTAAACTTGCACGTACACATATGCACATTGGTGAATGGGTGAGACATGGATGTACATGTTCTTTATTTGGAGATATTGTGATATGTGGTGATTGATGTTTATCCATAATATCCAGGGATACAGGTGTGGATTCATTGTTGATGCACATGTACCATGTCAAAAAGTGTAACCTATAAAGTGTAATAGGGTAACATTACAAGTGTAACATGTTTAAACTTGCACATACACAAATGCACATTGGTGAATGGTGACACATGGATTTACATGTTCTTTGTTTGTGTGACATTGTGGTATGTGGTGATTGGTGATTGTCTAGAATGTCCAGGGATACAGGTGTGGATTAATTGTTGATTCACGGGTACCATGTCAAAAATTGTAACTTGTTAAGTGTAACAGGGTAACATTGCAAGTGTAACATGTTTAAACTTGCACGTACACAAATGCACATTGGTGAATGGTGAGACATGGATGTACATGTTCTTTATTTGTGTGACATTGTGGTATGTGGTGATTGGTGTTTGTCCAGAATGTCCAGCGATACAAGTGTGTATTCATTATTGATTTACGGGTACCATGCAAGAAAGTGTAACATGGAAAGTGTAAGATGGTAACATTGAAAGTGTAACATGTTTACAGTTGCACCTACACAAATGCACAGTGGTCAATGGTGAAACATAGATGTACATGTTCTTTGTTTGTGTGACATTGTGGTATGTGGTGATTGGTATTTGTCCAGTATCTTCAGGGAGAGTCCACACTAAGAGGGAAGATGACTGTTAAGGGAAAAAATTGTTAGCTGATTTAAAGATCAATTCAGCTTATTTTGTGATGACTAAGGCCATATGGACTCTTGTTGCTGCTTTCTTGGCATCTTATGCTGTCCAAATAGCAAGCTATGCTGAATTTTGTACTGCTGATTTGCTGCATGTGTTGATGAGTTATTGGAAGGAGGTAGGCTGATGTGACGTGCATTTTACTGATTAGATTCTGCTGTGTTGAGTGTACTGCTGGTCTGCAATTTTAATGGTTATATATGGGAAGATGTAGGGTGCGGCCATGCTTGCTTGTTTTACTTAGATTTTGAGAGATTGTAGTTTTTCTTGATTTACAAAATATAAAATGGTTTTGTTGTCTTGAAGGATTAAAGCCAACATGTGGCTTATCCTCTTTGCTTCTTGTAAATATTTTTTTGTATAGATAAAACAATATATTTCTCTATTAAAAAAAAAATAAAAAAAAAGAGGTGTTNTTATATATGGGAAGATGTAGGGTGCGGCCATGCTTGCTTGTTTTACTTAGATTTTGAGAGATTGTAGTTTTTCTTGATTTACAAAATATAAAATGGTTTTGTTGTCTTGAAGGATTAAAGCCAACATGTGGCTTATCCTCTTTGCTTCTTGTAAATATTTTTTTGTATAGATAAAACAATATATTTCTCTATTCAAAAAAAAAAAGAAAAAAAAAGAGGTGTTTTTTCATTGCTGATTAACGGATATCATGCCAAAGGGTAATGTGGAAAGTGTAACAGGAAAACATTCAAAGGGTAACATTTAACATTTATCCAATAAAATGTTCCAAAACAATGTCTTAAATCACTATACAAGACCAGTGTGGGTTGCATACAGACTAATCCATAAATATATATATATATATATATATATATATATATAACTTACAATTTGCAAAATTATCTAAAACAAACAAACCAAACCAAACCAATGAGGAAAAAAACACATTGTAAAAAAATTAAAACATTAAACAATGTCATTAAATGATAGCATTAAATCAGTCTACAACGGCTCGTTACAAGACTTTTTGTTGTGATTGCCCAAACACCCACACTGGCCACAACGAATTTGCCTAATGATTTCTCCCCTAGACCGAATTCTACGATTCTTTGGTCTACTAGGTTGCTTCTTCGTACATGGTGGCAAAATATTAACATTCACATCCGAACTTTCATCACGATATACAGTTGGTACTGGATAAATCGGTTCAGAATATGACATCTTGTACGTGCTGACATGATAGTAATAATCAACAAATTCGTTGATATTCCGCCCACTCTTTCGTATTGCAGAAACCGCATGTGAACAAGAGAACCCATTTATTTGCCACTGACAACATGAACACGTGTCATTCACAATATCAACGGTGACCGAAGAATATGACATCACTCCATACACTTGGTTATTTGAAACTCACACAGTCCATGACCTCCCCTCATCAAATGCAGCTTGTAATCTCGAAGACATATTAGGACATAAATTCTCATTCCAATCCGAACATATCTTCATCCTTTGGCCAATTTGATCCATTATCTGTCCCCTAATTGTGTCAACCATACTAGTAATAGGTAAATGCCGAGCTTTCAAAATCCACACGTTAAACGATTCGACAGCATTAGAACACATCTCACCATAACGCTTCCCTGAAAATTGAGCATTTGTCCAGTGTTCATATGGAAAATTAGACAAGAACCTGTCCACATTAGAACCACCTTGATGACAGAATGTTTCAATCTTCTCATTAAAAAGTGACTGTGTTGGTGCATAAGCACACTCACGTAACAATCTCACCATGCATTCTCGAAATACATTGGAAAAACAATCACCACTTAATTTATCCCGCAAGTTACCTTTCAAATGCTGCAAACAAAATGCATGATCAACATTTGGAAAAATTTTCGGCATTGCCTCTAACAGACCCAAGTTGCGATCAGATACAAATGTAACAACCCGAGACTTATCCAATATATTAGACAATTGTTCTAAAAACCAAAACCAGTTTGCNGAAAAAATTTCGGCATTGCCTCTAACAGACCCAAGTTGCGATCAGATACAAATGTAACAACCCGAGACTTATCCAATATATTAGACAATTGTTCTAAAAACCAAAACCAGTTTGCCTCATTCTTTGAGTCAACCACAGCAAATGCCAAATGAAACAAACCTGGAAAAATGCAGCACATACAATATTAGTGAAAATTAAAATAAAAAACAGTGTAACAGATGAGATGGTAATTCGAAAACATTTTTGGGTGGTGAATGGTAATAATCCACTATTTCATATCATTGTGTAACAATAACACAAACAGAGTGTAAGAACGAAAGTGTAACAATACAACAAACAGAGTGTAACAAAGACAGTATAACATAAAGATTACAATTTAACCACAAAATTTATCATTCAAAGAACCTTATTAAAATATATCTTGGTTGCCATCTTTTCCTGTAACNTGGTAATAATCCACTATTTCATATCATTGTGTAACAATAACACAAACAGAGTGTAACAACGAAAGTGTAACAATGCAACAAACAGAGTGTAACAAAGACAGTATAACATAAAGATTACAATTTTACCACAAAATTTATCATTCAAAGAACCTTATTAAAATATATCTTGGTTGCCATCTTTTCCTGTAGCCGATAGAAGATTACCTCTATACCTGCCTTTCAAAAATGTGTCATCCAAAAAAAGTAGTGGACGACAATAATTAAACCCATGAATACAACCCTTAAAGGAAACAAACAACCTTTTGAAACGATTAGTATCATGATCACAATCTAACACAATATGGTTGCCCGGACTAGTACGATTTACTGCATCGACATACCAACGTAATTGTTGGTACGATAATGAATGGTCCCCAAAAATCATACCTTTTGCTTTCTCAACTCCTTCCCATGCTTTATCATAAGAAATAGTGAGTCCATAATCAGAAAAAAAATCAGCAACCATTTCCGTTGGACGTGTTGTGCTATGCCCACGAACACGATCAACAATAAGATTTGCAACCAATTTAAAACTCATTCACTTGTTATCTGTCATTCGTAGATCCACACCACAAATGTGTTTGTTGTCCAATTTCCTAATACAAAAAAAAACCCGTAGATCTCTCCACTGTTGCATATATATGCCACCCACACCCANCCATTTCCGTTGGACGTGTTGTGCTATGCCCACGAACACGATCAACAATAAGATTTGCAACCAATTTAAAACTCATTCACTTGTTATCTGTCATTCGTAGATCCACACCACAAATGTGTTTGTTGTCCAATTTCCTAATACAAAAAAAAAACCCGTAGATCTCTCCACAGTTGCATATATATGCCACCCATACCTAGAAGAATACTTAAATAAACATTCAGCAATAACCTTTTTTTTACAATTCCTTACATAATTAAATTCAAAACCAGACTCAATCGAGTATTTGCAAAGTGCTTCCCGAAACTGTACCACACCACCTTCAAATTTCTGTCATACGTGTCGTATTTCATTACTCCACCCAGCTATTCGAAGAACTTTCTCATTGTGACCAATAAAACTGGGTAACAAATCCACTTCACATTCAACAACATCACAAATATTCACATACTGCAATGAATCATCACCACCCACCGACCCACCCTCGGTATCTTCCACAAACACATTAACTTCAACGTAATTCCCTAGGAAACAACATTTCAATTAAACCAAATTCTTCAAATCATCATCGGTTCGTAAGATGCATGAGGGGTGATCAAGAATAGAATATGACATATGTACTGACAAGTTAAACAACTCCTCCCACATCTCGCAAACTTCGCGAATCAGCTCCGAAAAATTTGAATTACCACCTACTTTGAATATTTTAGTAGCATTACCATATGTACATAACAACAACACCGTTTCCTCCATTGTCNAAACTTCGCGAATCAGCTCCGAAAAATTTGAATTACCACCTACTTTGAATATTTTAGTAGCATTACCATATGTACATAACAGCAACACCGTTTCCTCCATTGTCAACAAACTATTAAAAGAATAGGTACAATAAAAAGTCAAATAAAAAACATATATCCAAACAAATAAAAACTGAAAAAATTTATACATATTCAGTTAGTATGCTAATAGATTAAATATAACATACCTTGTAATTCTTGTTATGATATTGTCAGACTAAATGCTTCAGTCTTCAGCTGGAACAAAATCTCAAACACATAGATNCATCTTAAACTCCAAGTAATACAAAGAATTCAATTGGTTACAATTTCCTAATATTTAGTTTATTGGGATTCAAAATAACTAGTTCTTTTTTACTTGAACACATGAACTTAAAACCCTCATTCCCTATAAAACTATCATAACTTTTCTCTATTTAAGGATGCTCAATGACCCGAGAGTGATATCTCTTGAAAGTTTGTTTGTGAGTCAAGAAAGATTCATGGTTCAAGACATCAAGGTATGTTTCATATTTATTATATATATATATATATTATTGAATTGTATTTTTTTATTCTGACTTTGGTGTCACAATTCGTCTTCTTTTTTTTTTTCNGAAGAACAATATCGGCTTGCAGCTGGATGGAGAAGAAGCATAACTCGCCTCAAGGCTTGAAGAAGAAGCAAATTCGTCTTGCAAGTAATGAAGGAATATACCCAGCTTTTTCAAGANTGGAGAAGAAGCATAACTCGCCTCAAGGCTTGAAGAAGAAGCAAATTCGTCTTGCAGGTAATGAAGGAATATACCCAGCTTTTCCAAAANCAGCTTTTTCAAGAATAAACCCATAAATATACCCAGCTTTTCCAAGAAAAAAACAAGCGTATATTTCCCTCTTAAAAAAGGATAAATTTAAGTGTATTTAAAATTTGAAATTTTATTGGAAAGTGTTGTATTTCTCTCCCATAAAACTAGGACTTATTTAATACACAAATATAATTTGAAAACTAATGTCTTTTCAATAAAAATGACAGATTCACCAATGGAGGACAAAAATGTCACAATAAAAATAGATAAATTCAAATTATGTACTTGGATACAAATAAGTATCAAAATTAAGTACTTAATAACCCTACATTTATTAGTGTGGACTTTTTTCCAAATAAGTCTAATTTGGTGTACCCCCTTACAATTTACCCTATTATTATTTGGGTTGTAGAATTTAATTCCAACTCAAGCCTATTAAATTTAGAACTGTATAATTTGGGCTTACGAAATGTAGGTTCAACCCAATTTCATTTATCTGATTAATTTGAGCTCAATTATAAACATTAATTTGTTAATTATATTTTTAATGTCTACAAATGCACCCTCGAGATTTATTTTCATATTTAATATCTTATAAATATGTAAATAGGTCATGATTTTTTTTTTAAATTAAAAGGAATTTGGTTTAATTTAAATTTATATATATATATATATATATATATATATATATATATACACATATTTTAATTAGAATTATAGTTCATGTTGAATTCTCAACAAGATATGAAATTCAATTTAGTTATTGTGTTTTAGTCCTCTACTAATGTAGAGTCCAAAATCATATAGACTTTATAATTCTATTTGAACATATTGACCTGGGACACAGACTCCTCAGGCATTTGGCATAGATAAGTCCTTTAGTACTTTAATAACCCTTATTATTTGTCTGACCAATACTTTCTGTCACTGTTTGCAATAAAGTTACTTACAGATCAAATAATAAAACAAAGGTTTACACACAAAGCTACATTTTGCTACGCTTTTTTTTTCATGGAATTATATTTCATCTGGATTTCGGTCTATATGGAAGTCCCATTAAAACAGAATTTAACTCTTGAATGTTTCCTTGGATGAACGAACATGTACCACCATTTATATATATCTTTTATAGTTGCCTTCTTATTAATTTTTCTCTTTTTTTTTTCTTAGCATTGTGCGAACAGGTATAAAAGAAATTTGATTAAATTTTTAGTTATTTTTGGTAGATTTTATTATTTCGTAATTAACATAGAATTATAACCCATCTTAAACTCCAAGTAATACAAAGAATTCAATTGGTTACAATTTCCTAATATTTAGTTTATTGGGATTCAAAATAACTAGTTCTTTTTTACTTGAACACATGAACTTAAAACCCTCATTCCCTATAAAACTATCATAACTTTTCTCTATTTAAGGATGCTCAATGACCCGAGAGTGATATCTCTTGAAAGTTTGTTTGTGAGTCAAGAAAGATTCGTGGTTCAAGACATCAAGGTATGTTTCATATTTTTATATATATATATATTATTGAATTGTATTTTTTTATTCTGACTTTGGTGTCACAATTCGTCTTCTTTTTTTTTTTTTGTTCCTTTGTTATTTAGGCATTCTTGATTAGTTAATTGTTTCACAAACCTTTTTTCCATGACCTATTGACAAAAACTTTTATTTGCTTAAATGCAGACACTAGTATCTACATATATTTGACAAGGCCTGATACTTTGGTCATAACCAGCGCTTTGACGTCAAGGCTAATTTGTTTGAGGTATTACTTCTTTTTCTTGTCCTCTATATTGTAAGTTTATATTATTATTATTATTAATTTTTTTTTTTGTTTTCTTAGAGTATTTGTTCAACTTTATTTCATACACACAGATAGTGAAAGTCAACTTTATGTGAGCCCAACCTATCCATAAGCTTCTTTTTTTTTTTTTTTTATACTCAAAGTCCTTTTTATCACCACCTTACTTAAATTAACACTGGATTTTATTTGTTTTCATTTTTTTTAAGATGACATTGGTTGGGTGAATTTGCAAACTTGTCCACTAATATATTATTTTGAGTGGTTGTTTCTATTAATAGTTTTTTTTGGGTAAGCAAGAGGTTTATGTAAGTGGTATTTTGTTACAATAATTTGATTATGTGACTTTCTTTTTTGTTAGATAAATAAATTTTTAAATGTTATATACTGTTCAAATAGTATATTTTTTCTCACTTGTGGTTTTTTTTTTTTAGAACTTGTTGTATTTTTTCATGGTAGATCTTTTTTACATCATTTATACCCTCCCTTTTTATTTATTTGATTATAATTGTTGCTTTGTAAATTTGACATTCATGACAACAGAACCACATTGTTCCCTCATGACTATCCATAGAATTTTAATTTGTCATTACCTTTTTTTTATATCTTGGCAATTTTTCACATAGGTCAACTCATGTCAATCTAATAAAAAAGGGGTTTGATTTTGTGTGTGTGTGTATATGTATATGTGTATGTAAAATCTAAATAAATTTTATTTTTTATGAAAAAGGGCAAAATGATAATTAGCCACTACAATACGGGTTGAAAACCCAAATTTTTTTAGAACTTGGAAGATGAAACGGATCTCGACATTGAATTCGTCTCGCGAAATCTAGTTACCTAGTCAATTTTTGTTGAATTCAGAGATAGTCAAATTTTTTACATTTTATGAGGCAATCGATTGTCGCGTGACCTAAAAATAGAAATTAATTTAAAGATAGTTCAAATAAAAATATTTTGAACTTGAACCGGGACAAAATTTAATTGTTTTGATACGAAATCGGACTCAGGAATAGAGGACGTGTGGCGCAATGAGGGCCAAGCATCTAAGGGGTATAAATAGGGTTAAAATCAGATTTTCTCCTAATATCCATCAGATTTTTGAAATTAGATACGAAGAGAGGGAAACGANAAGAAATTTGATTAAATTTTTAGTTATTTTTGGTAGATTTTATTATTTCGTAATTAACATAGAATTATAACCCATCTTAAACTCCAAGTAATACAAAGAATTCAATTGGTTACAATTTCCTAATATTTAGTTTATTGGGATTCAAAATAACTAGTTCTTTTTTACTTGAACACATGAACTTAAAACCCTCATTCCCTATAAAACTATCATAACTTTTCTCTATTTAAGGATGCTCAATGACCCGAGAGTGATATCTCTTGAAAGTTTGTTTGTGAGTCAAGAAAGATTCGTGGTTCAAGACATCAAGGTATGTTTCATATTTTTATATATATATATATTATTGAATTGTATTTTTTTATTCTGACTTTGGTGTCACAATTCGTCTTCTTTTTTTTTTTTGTTCCTTTGTTTTTTAGGCATTCTTGATTAGTTAATTGTTTCACAAACCTTTTTTCCATGACCTATTGACAAAAACTTTTATTTGCTTAAATGCAGACACTAGTATCTACATATATTTGACAAGGCCTGATACTTTGGTCATAACCAGCGCTTTGACGTCAAGGCTAATTTGTTTGAGGTATTACTTCTTTTTCTTGTCCTCTATATTGTAAGTTTATATTATTATTATTATTAATTTTTTTTTTTGGTTTCTTAGAGTATTTGTTCAACTTTATTTCATACACACAGATAGTGAAAGTCAACTTTATGTGAGCCCAACCTATCCATAAGCTTCTTTTTTTTTTTTTTTTATACTCAAAGTCCTTTTTATCACCACCTTACTTAAATTAACACTGGATTTTATTTGTTTTCATTTTTTTTAAGATGACATTGGTTGGGTGAATTTGCAAACTTGTCCACTAATATATTATTTTGAGTGGTTGTTTCTATTAATAGTTTTTTTTGGGTAAGCAAGAGGTTTATGTAAGTGGTATTTTGTTACAATAATTTGATTATGTGACTTTCTTTTTTGTTAGATAAATAAATTTTTAAATGTTATATACTGTTCAAATAGTATATTTTTTCTCACTTGTGGTTTTTTTTTTTTTAGAACTTGTTGTATTTTTTCATGGTAGATCTTTTTTACATCATTTATACCCTCCCTTTTTATTTATTTGATTATAATTGTTGCTTTGTAAATTTGACATTCATGACAACAGAACCACATTGTTCCCTCATGACTATCCATAGAATTTTAATTTGTCATTACCTTTTTTTTATATCTTGGCAATTTTTCACATAGGTCAACTCATGTCAATCTAATAAAAAAGGGGTTTGATTTTGTGTGTGTGTGTATATGTATATGTGTATGTAAAATCTAAATAAATTTTATTTTTTATGAAAAAGGGCAAAATGATAATTAGCCACTACAATACGGGTTGAAAACCCAAATTTTTTTAGAACTTGGAAGATGAAACGGATCTCGACATTGAATTCGTCTCGCGAAATCTAGTTACTTAGTCAATTTTTGTTGAATTCAGAGATAGTCAAATTTTTTACATTTTATGAGGCAATCGATTGTCGCGTGACCTAAAAATAGAAATTAATTTAAAGATAGTTCAAATAAAAATATTTTGAACTTGAACCGGGACAAAATTTAATTGTTTTGATACGAAATCGGACTCAGGAATAGAGGACGTGTGGCGCAATGAGGGCCAAGCATCTAAGGGGTATAAATAGGGTTTAAAATCAGATTTTCTCCTAATATCCATCAGATTTTTGAAATTAGATACGAAGAGAGGGAAACAAGAGGATTCTCTAACTTCTCTCTATAATTTATGGCTCTACGTTGGTTGGGATTTTTTGGGCCAAGTATACACCTACATGCCAAAAATCGAAGGTTTTGACGAAGAACAAAAAAGGGAATTTTAGAGGAAGGAAGGATTAGAGCTTGTTTTGGGGGTTGAGAGTTTTTTACCGTTGTTTTGCGCTTCAAGAGGTAAAGTTCTTTTCCTAATTAGGTTTATTTTCAACATAGGGTTCCATATAATATGGGTAGCATGACTTGAGATGAATTATCTTGTTTGATGTACTCCTACTGTATCTATATTATGGGAAATAGGTATAGAAATATGCTAAACTAATTTTGCATTAATTGGGTCTATAGAATACCCATAGTGTAACTAGATTATGGGTAATGGGTATAGAAATATGCTAAANTTTTTTTTTTTTAGAACTTGTTGTATTTTTTCATGGTAGATCTTTTTTACATCATTTATACCCTCCCTTTTTATTTATTTGATTATAATTGTTGCTTTGTAAATTTGACATTCATGACAACAGAACCACATTGTTCCCTCATGACTATCCATAGAATTTTAATTTGTCATTACCTTTTTTTTATATCTTGGCAATTTTTCACATAGGTCAACTCATGTCAATCTAATAAAAAAGGGGTTTGATTTTGTGTGTGTGTGTATATGTATATGTGTATGTAAAATCTAAATAAATTTTATTTTTTATGAAAAAGGGCAAAATGATAATTAGCCACTACAATACGGGTTGAAAACCCAAATTTTTTTAGAACTTGGAAGATGAAACGGATCTCGACATTGAATTCGTCTCGCGAAATCTAGTTACCTAGTCAATTTTTGTTGAATTCAGAGATAGTCAAATTTTTTACATTTTATGAGGCAATCGATTGTCGCGTGACCTAAAAATAGAAATTAATTTAAAGATAGTTCAAATAAAAATATTTTGAACTTGAACCGGGACAAAATTTAATTGTTTTGATACGAAATCGGACTCAGGAATAGAGGACGTGTGGCGCAATGAGGGCCAAGCATCTAAGGGGTATAAATAGGGGTTAAAATCAGATTTTCTCCTAATATCCATCAGATTTTTGAAATTAGATACGAAGAGAGGGAAACGAGAGGATTCTCTAACTTCTCTCTATAATTTATGGCTCTACGTTGGTTGGGATTTTTTGGGCCAAGTATACACCTACATGCCAAAAATCGAAGGTTTTGACGAAGAACAAAAAAGGGAATTTTAGAGGAAGGAAGGATTAGAGCTTGTTTTGGGGGTTGAGAGTTTTTTACCGTTGTTTTGCGCTTCAAGAGGTAAAGTTCTTTTCCTAATTAGGTTTATTTTCAACATAGGGTTCCATATAATATGGGTATCATGACTTGAGATGAATTATCTTGTTTGATGTACTCCTACTGTATCTATATTATGGGAAATAGGTATAGAAATATGCTAAACTAATTTTGCATTAATTGGGTCTATAGAATACCCATAGTGTAACTAGATTATGGGTAATGGGTATAGAAATATGCTAAACCAATCTTGCACGAATTGAGTTTGTAGAAATTACTTGTTTATGATTTTTTAAGATATATGATGAAATTGAGCATATTATATGTTACATGATTTTATGGCCTTAAAGGTGTTTGGTTAAATGCCTAGTTGGATTGAACGTGTTATTAGCATTGAAATTGTTATAACATGCTTGGGTATTGAGAATAGTTAAAATCAATTCTAGCATGAATTGAGTTGTGGAAATTACTTGTTTGTGATTTCTTGAGATACATGATAAAATTGGGCATATTATGTATTACATGATTTTATTGTCTTGAAGGTGTTTGGTTAAATGCCTATGTGGATTGAATGTGTTATTATCATTAAAAATGTTATACCATGCTTGGGTATTAAGAATAGTTAAAATCAATTCTAGCATGAATTGAGTTTGTAGAAATTACTTGTTTGTGATTTCTTGAGATATATGATGAAATTGGGCATATTATGTCTTACATGATTTTATTGCCTTGAAGGTGTTTGGTTAAATGCCTATGTGGATTGAATGTATTATTAGCATTGATTTTGTTATAACATGCTTGGGAGTTGGTGTTGGTATATGCACATTGATTAGTAGTTAAAACTAGCATCTTGCTATGCCATTTTATGACTAATTGTGCTTCGATAAAGTTGCAATGATGGCATTTCAGGAAAAATATTGCACAAGAACCTAAATTCAATGCATATCAAACTTTCATGCAACAACCGCACATTCTAGAAAAAAAATTGCAGAAGCTTGAAACAAGGCATGACCGTTCGAACGTCCTCTTGAATTATTGGAGGACCAGACTGATGAGAGGATGATACATGGCATGTTGCAGCTAGAAGTAAAACAAAGAGGTACTTGAGTACCACATTCGAATGCCAACTAACATTCAAACGTTGACTTGAAACACTTGAGGACCCCCTAAAGAGTGTGTTATTGCATATGGCGTGTGTAAGTTGCTCTCGCAGAAGAACACTTGAGTGGGAAGTTCAAACCCCATCCAGCGTTCGAATGCCCATCAAATAAGACAGGAAACCACGATCGAATACCAACTAACATTCGAACGTTGTCCCCAAATAGGCTGCAAAATGGTTTATATTCTATCCGGACCTTGGGGCACTTGGACTTTGAAGACCTTGCACTATTCTTTCACACTCCCTTGTCCCCTCATCTTTTGCCTATAAATACTCCCATTGTGGGTGCTTCAAAGGAGACTCACATAGAGCTAGACCTAGTTGTGGAGTTAGACTTAGATTTACATTTACTTGCATAGAAGAAAGATAGATCATCTTTTGGTTGAAGAGGAAACCTTTCAAAAGTGACTAGATTTCTTCTATTTTCCTTATTAGTTTCATTTGCTTCTATTGTTTGAGCTTCCTTCTTCCCTTTGAGGAGTGAAACTCTTCCACTTTTCTAGAGCTTTACCAAAGTCGTGAAGGGTGGAATGTGATTCACTCATTATTCGTCGAAGATTGGCTCCCTGTTTAGCGTGTTTCATTTTGTAACTTCTTTACTTGGAGGGATGAGTATCACTCACTTTTCTAGCTTTACCAAAGCCATGAAGAGTGAGTAATTTCTTATTCACTCTTTAGTAAGAGGTGACAGACATGTATAAATCATCCGAAAGTTATATTTGTGTATTTCGTTTATGCTTAATGCTTTATATTACACTTGCTTATTGAATAATTGAATGCATCTAGCAAAGCTAAGGTACTTTGTACAACTGTGGTGCTTTCTACGATACAGATGACTCTTGCATAAAAAGACACATTGGTTCTAGGCAAGTACCCTAGCTAGATCTTCATGACTACATTTCAATCTTCACCATTATTTTGCTTCATTTAAAAGAATGGAATACTAATGCAATGGTTGGATGCCTTGTACAGACACTTGCTTGTTTGTAGACGGGTTAAGCCTCGACACAGACAATTCTTGTAAACCTCTACAAACACATCGGAACCATGCTCTGAATTCTCACAATCCATCTTTATCTTCTGATTAACTTTATGTTGGCACTGGGATTAATTAAGTTACCAAGCACAAGTATAATAAATCGGATGATTAACTACATGTTCAATCCTCGAGCTAAAGGGTGGCTGTTACATTTGAACATTTATTATATTTTGTCTAGAAAAAAAACCCCTCAGAAAGAATCTTATATTCTATTTAGAAAATCTTATAACTTCAAATCTCAAGGGTTACAGTTACTTGGTCTCTGTCACTACTTATTTTGAGACACCGACAATAGTTCCCCGTGAATTCGACTCTGGACTTAATTGGATTATTACTACTGCTTGACTGCCTGCACTTGGGTGTACACATTTTGGATCAAGTCAAGTTTTTGGTGCTGTTGCCGGGAAATCATAAAAGGTGTTTTTAAGTAAAAGGTGAAAAGGCCTTCATTTTTGTATAGATATATAATATTATTTTATTGTGTACAAATTTTTATTTTATATCTGAGGATGATCCTCACTTTCAAAATTTGCTAGAAGATTCTGTAGGATTTGTAAACCAATTTGAACCATCTTTACCCAGATCAGTAGTAGGCTCTTTTGAGAATAACATGGCAGATAATAGGAGAGAAGGTAAAGTCCCTGTAAGACAAAGGGAAGATCATGTGAGAGAGGGGAAAATCCCTGACATCTGAACTCTGCGAGATTATTTGCATCCCACAAGAAATAGTGTCCCCTCTTATTTTATCTTTCCTGCAAATGCGCCCCTCTTTACTGTAAAGATGAGGACAGTTCAACCACTCCCTCTATTTCATGGGCTTGANGGAGAGAAGGTAAAGTCCCTGTAAGACAAAGGGAAGATCATGTGAGAGAGGGGAAAATCCCTGACATCTGAACTCTGCGAGATTATTTGCATCCCACAAGAAATAGTGTCCCCTCTTATTTTATCTTTCCTATAAATGCGCCCCTCTTTACTGTAAAGATGAGGGCAGTTCAACCACTCCCTCTATTTCATGGGCTTTAATAAAAAAACTCATATCTACACATAAAAGATTTTGAGAGCTACGCAACCACACCAAAAACGACAGATTTTAACAAAAATCAAGGAACGGGATTTGGAAGCTAGGGATTCTAGCTCGTTTTTTGTGTTCTTGAAGGTCTTCTAATTTGATTTCACTCTTCAAGAGGTAGGGTTCCTTCCTACTTTGATTTATTTTCTAGCCTAGGGTGTTATATGAGATGGGTAGGTTGTTAGAGACTTAACACTTACCTATGTTTGTGAAATTGATGAAATGAGTATTGAAAATGGGGATGAAAATGGGTATAGAAATGGTTTGAACTAATTTCCTAGCTTGGAATTAATATGTGAAAATTACTTGTGTAATTTCNGATGAAAATGGGTATAGAAATGGTTTGAACTAATTTCCTAGCTTGGAATTAATATGGGAAAATTACTTGTGTAATTCCATGGAATTTGGTATTATATGAGCATGCTATGTGTTTATATTATGCCTTTGTGAATGAAGTGTATTATTGGCATATATTATGTGATAACATGCTTGGGATATGTTATTAGAAATAAAGTGTTGATACATTTTTATTGATTTATTAACATTATGATAAAGTTTGGTAATTATATGTATATGATATAATTGGCCATGAAATATGTATTTATGTGGTTAAACTTGCTCATGTGGCATTCATTACATATGGGCATGACATTGTTATAGCAATGGTGTATTACATTGTATTTGCACGAAGGAACCGCATCCATGGACATAAGTGTGGGTGTGAGTGTGCATGATTGACATCATACACCACGTTGGTGGATGATGGGTGGGCTCGAAAAGTTGGATCAAAGATCCGATTGAGTTGCACGGTTGCATGAAAAAAGGAATTGGGTCGGGATTAGCAAGAAGGGCTAGACTATCCCTCGAGTGAGAGACCCAGTGATTGGATACACACTTTGTTAGTATGAAAGCCCATAAAGTGTGTCGGTGTATGCGGAACCATTGGTGGAAGTCCATAAATTCTGNATGAAAAAAGGAATTGGGTCGGGATTAGCAAGAAGGGCTAGACTATCCCTCGAGTGAGAGACCCAGTGATTGGATACACACTTTGTTGGTATGAAAGCCCATAAAGTGTGTCGGTGTATGCGGAACCATTGGTGGAAGTCCATAAATTCTGTGTCAATTGGGTGCCATTGGTGTAAGTCCATAAATACCCACCCCAAGAAAGATCCAGAGATTTTTATTTAAAATAGTCATTTGGTATGTAACGCCAATGTCGGGGCCTTAGAAAGCCCGATTTTATACTCATAGCATTGCATAAATGAAAGGAGCTAGGGAGAGCTCGGGTAGAGTTGCATGANTGTAACGCCAATGTCGGGGCCTTAGAAAGCCCGATTTTATACTCATAGCATTGCATGGATGAAAGGAGCCAGGGAGAGCTCGGGTAGAGTTGCATTAGTGAGTGTCATCTCATATCATGGCATGATGTGTAAGATTCCATCATAGACTTGCTTGATCTTGATTGAAATGATTGTAGCTTGTTAAATGTTGCTTAGACATTTCATATGCATTTAGGTTGGAGAGTAATCTATGTAGGAAATACTCTATTGGGCGTGACTCACCCAATACGGAAAAATATTTCAGGTGCGGGATACACGTCAGAGGAAGGCCCTCACATGGGACCTTAAGGATGAAGAAAGGCAAAATGTGGCTTTATTTTGGATTTCTTGTAAATGATTATCAAAACTTAGTTTTGGCATGTAAATTAATGTAGTGGAATTGTGTACGGACCTTGAGTAATATGAAAATCTTCAATATACATGTGTTGGATGGAAATAATATGTTTTGAAATGAATTGGAAATAAAAACAGGTGAAACAGGCAAATTTGGGCAAAACCTACCGATAGGACATCGACCTACTGGTAGATCGCTGTCCAGTAGGCAACATCTACCAGTAGAACCTACCGGTAGGATTGCATATAAGCAGAACTTTGTTTTTCAGGCAAAACCTACCGGTAGGACTTTTCTAGTGGACAAAACCTGCCGGTAGGTCCTCTAAAAATTTGAAAATTTAAGACTGTCTTGCCATGCTTTTGGACCATGGATTCTTTGGTTCCAAGGATATAAATGGACATTAAATGAGGATAAACATTGGTATATTGGACCTTAGTTGGTCAAATGGTATAATGTATATGGGTTACACGTGTGGGTGATGATCCTGGTTAAGGGGATGTTATTGATGTGATGTTAGATTGTGTGACAATCACGGGTATTTTCGCGGGTTGACGGGTGGTCAACGATTGAAAAAGGACCCCCAATTTAGGGGCATCACATCTTGGTATTAGAGCCTAGGTATATGATTTACCTAGGGCTTCATGGGACATGAGTCTAGACCATTGCATTCATTGTGTATTTTGTGCTATGTGCTTTAATATGATACATGTTATGTGTTATATGTTATGTAAATGATATACATAGTAAAATATATATGGAAAAGAGACACTAGGGTTAGAAAACATAACATTGGGGGTTGAAAAACAAAGGAACGGGATAGTTTAAGGTGTAAATGTCTACTAGTGGGTGGCATAAGCTCTATTAGGAAGACAAGGGGATGAATATCAGAGTTTCAAAGTTGGTCCGTACTTAGGGATATTAAATTGGTACTCTATTGCTATTTGACATGTGTGTAGATGGCTAGTAGAGAAAGAGGACGCCGAGGTGGTGGGCGAAACAATAATCAACCACCACCGGCCTTGACCAACAAGCCTTCATAGAGGCTATTGATACTACGGTTGTCACTATTGCATAGGCCAGTGAAAATGTTGGATAAGGAGGCTCAAGTAATCTCTAATGGTTCAAGACACATAAGCCTCCAATTTTTAAAGGAGGGGTGGATCCGATGGTAGCCAACCATTGGTTCTAACAAGTTGACAAGATTGTAGAGGCAATAGAGATCACCTCTAATGCCACGAAGATAAGGCTAGCTGTGTTCCAGTTGGAGGGAGAAGCCCAACTATGGTGGAATTGGGCAAAAGACTCCAAGGACTTGGAGGCAATGACATGAGGAGATTTTCGGGAGCTCTTCATGGGCAAGTATTTCCTTGTGACTGTTCAACTTGCTAAAGCTCGGGAATATTTGGAGTTGAAACAAGGAACCATGACGGTGATGGAATATGTGACTAAGTTCACTGAGTTAGCCCGTTTTGCCGATGACGACATGGCCACGGACATGGCCAAGATGAGGAAGTTTGAGGAAGGCCTGAAATTGTCCATCCGGGGAAAAATTATGGGTCTCTACCTACAAGACTTGGACTTGATGGTCAAGATAGGTATGACCATTGAGAGAGAGATTGATGATGCAAGGAGCATCCCAGAGTCAGGTGCTAAGGACAAGAAGAATGAGGGTCAATCCTTTTCTTCTAGTTCAGGAAAGAGACAGATGACTTCTACTCTACAGGGACAGGGTTGTAGCCATAAAGGCCAAGGCCAAGGTCGATTCTCCTAAGGTAGGGGAAACCCCAGAACAACTAATCAGGCAGGTCAACAAACATGTTTCCATTCCCACCAGTCAGGTCATATGAAGCGGGATTATCCTCAGAGGCAAGGATCCCAGAGTTATGAGGCGTCTCAGTCTTAGTCATAAGTGGGGTATGCCTAGACACACTTTGTTCCTCCCTACCTTACCTTGGATCAAGGAAGCCAATATCAGTTCTAGGGCACTAGTTAGGCCCCTACTACTTCATGAGCGAGGGCTCCACAATCAGGCCAAATGGGTCAAAGCTGAGGACAGGGCATACAGGCCAGGACATCGGGGACCCAGGGGCATGTCTACGCCATCACACCTCTAAATGGGTCAATGGATCAGTCAGTCGTTCAGGATACATTTATACTCTCTTGCTTATGGGCTAGGGTGTTATTTGACTATGGTAAATCCCATTCATTCATATCTGCATCATGTGTGAGAGATTTGGGCTTAGAGGTTGATACCTTGGAAAAGCCATTGTATGTAAATTCACCCATAGGAGCTAAGGTGTGTGTTTATCAGATATGTCGGGGTTGTGAGTTAGAGATCTCGAGGATTCTACTCATCGTAGACCTTAGGGTGATAGACATATCAGAGTTTGATGTCATCCTTAGGATGGACTGGTTGGCGGCACATCATGTCGTCATCGATTGTGATCGAAAAAGGGTAACCTCCTGCACAACNATCGTAGACCTTAGGGTGATAGACATATCAGAGTTTGATGTCATCCTTAGGATGGATTGGTTGGCGGCACATCATGTCGTCATCGATTGTGATCGAAAAAGGGTAACCTCCTGCACAACGAATGGTATTTATTTCAAGTTTCAAGGGAAAAAGCATGAAGATTGTCCTAAGTCGTGTACAACTCTAGATGGCACGGGTAATTGATGAGTTGGCTTGTGAGTCTTACTTTGGAGGACGAGGTGAGACAGGAGTTGGGTCTACCTCAGGTTACCTATGAGTATGAGGACGTTTTTCGAGATAAACTATCNGTAATTGATGAGTTGGCTTGTGAGTCTTACTTTGGAGGACGAGGTGAGACAGGAGTCGGGTCTACCTCAGGTTACCTATGAGTATGAGGACGTTTTTCGAGATAAACTAACAGAATTACCTCCACATAAGGATGTAGACTTCAGCATTGAGTTGCACTCGGGTACATCGCCTATTTCTATGACTCCACATAGAATGGCACCGGTAGAGTTGCAAGAACTCAAGGTCCAATTGCATGAATTATTGAACAAGGGCTTTATTACACTTCACCTTGGGGCACTCCGGTGTTATTTTCCAAGAAGAAGAACAAAACCCTTTGGCTATGTATAGACTGCCAACAATTGAACCATATTACTATCAAGAACAGTTACCCTTTGCCGAGGATCGACGATCTGTTTGATCAGTTGAGGGGAGCGCGGGTCTACTCCAAGATAGCTCTTCTCACTGGCTATCATCAATTGAGGATTAGGGAAGTAGATATCCCTAAGATAGCGTTTAGAACGTAGTACGGGCATTTTGAGTTCATCGTGCTGCCATTTGGATTGACGAATGCCCCAACGGCATTCATGGATTTCATACATAGGGTGTTCTAACCCTATTTAGATTAGTTTGTCGTGGTGTTTGTTGACGACATCCTAATTTACTCCAAGTCTGAGGAGGAGCATGAGGGTCACTTGAGGATTGTTCTCCAGACCTTGAGGAACCACCAGTTGTACGTCATGTTTAGAAAGTGTGAATTTTGGCTTACGAAAGTAAAGTTTTTGGGACACGTGTTGTCGACTTCGGGTGTATCCGTGGACCTGGAGAAGGTGGAGGCGATCATAAGTTGGGAGAGGCTGAAGTCAATCTTCGAGATACGCAGTTTCTTGGGGTTGGCATGGTACTACTGGACATTCATCAAGGAATTCTCCCAACTAGCTGCACCTATGACCAAGTTGACTTAGAAAGAGGTCAAGTTTGAGTGAAATGAATCGTGCAAGAAGGTATTCCAGGAGTTAAAGAGGAGGCTTACTTNGATACGCAGTTTCTTGGGGCTGGCATGGTACTACTGGACATTCATCAAGGAATTCTCCCAACTAGCTGCACCTATGACCAAGTTGACTTAGAAAGAGGTCAAGTTTGAGTGAAATGAATCGTGCGAGAAGGTATTCCAGGAGTTAAAGAGGAGGCTTACTTTCAGCTCCTATTTTGATAGTCCCAGAGAGGGGACAAATGTACACGGTGTACTGTGATGCCTCTAAAGACAGACTTGGATGTGTTTTAATGCAGTCCGGGAGGGTGGTGACTTATGGTTCTCGCCAACTAAAGAGCCACGAGCAAAATTACCCTACGTATGATATGGAGTTAGCGGCTATTGTTTTTGCCTTGAAGCTTGGCGCCACTATCTGTATGGTGAGCAGTTTGAAGTATTTTTGGACCACAAAAGTCTGAAGTACATCTTTACACAACATGACCTCAACATGAATCAACGCAGACGGATGGAGTATTTGGAGGATTACGACTTCACTTTGCATTACCATTTCGGTAAGGCAAACATGGTGGCTGATGCACTCAGCCGGAAGTCACAGAGTGTCTAGGCTAGTGTGGCTTCTTGGGAGTGGTAAATACTTGAAACTGTGGGATAATTTGGGTTACACTATAGAGGTCAGGCTCAGGGTATTTTAGGGAGCTTGGCGGCTACGCCTTCCCTACTAAGCAGGGTGATCGAGTCTCAGGGGCAAGACCCAGAGTTATTATCCATCAGGGACTGAGTGCAGGCAGGTGCCAGTGACGAGAGCTGAGCCATTCACCCAAATGGCAGTCTTCGATATAGGGGAAGGGTTCTGGTTCCCCAGTTAGCGGATCTGAGGGAGGAGATCCTTAGGGAGTTCCATTACTCCCAATTTGTTGTGCATCCAAGTGACACGAAAATGTACCATGATCTTCGTCGCTAGTATTATTGGAGCAAAATGAAGGGACATATTGGGGACTTTGTCAGATGATGTCTCACGTGTCAATAGGTTAAGGCTAAACACCAGAGACCAGTGGGGTTGCTCCAGCCTTTGGAGGTGATTAAGTGAAAGTGGAAGCATGTCACGATGGATTTTATGACGCACTTGCCATGAACATCACGGGGACATGATGCGATGTGGGTGATAGTGGACCAGCTCATGAAGTCGGCACATTTTTTGGCAATACAGATGACCTTCACACTAGAGGAATTCTATAGATTATATATACGAGAGATTATCCGGTTGCATGGGGTACCCGTATCTATAGTATTAGGTCGGGATCCCAGATTTACGGCTCCCTTTTGGGAGAGTTTTCAATGGGCTATGGAGACACAATTGATGATGAGCACAACTTTTCATCCCCAGATGGATGGTCAGTCGGAGAGGACCATCCAGACTTTAGAGGACATGCTACCGGCATGCGTCCTAGATCTCAAGGGTAGATGAAAAGAGCACCTATTCTTAGTGGAGTTCTCTTATAATAACAGTTATCAGACGAGTATTCAGATGACACCCTTTGAGGCCCTATATGGGAGGCCTTACCGTTCTCCGATTTGTTGGACAGAAGTGGGAGAGAGACCCTCTACAGGTCCGGTTTTGATTAGAGACACCTCAAAGAATGTGGACTTGATATAAAAGCATCTTCTCACTGCTCAGAGCCAGCAGAAGAGCTACGCCGACAAACGGCGGCGACCTTTGGAGTTTGAGGTGGAAGATCACATCTTCTTGAAGGTAATGCCTAAGAAGGGAGTGGTTAGATTCGAAAAACAGGGAAGCTACCATCGAGGTATATCGGGCCCTTCGAGGTACTCGAAAGGGTGGGTACAGTGGCTTATAGATTGACGTTATCGCCAAATTTATCGAGTGTTCACGTGGTATTCCATGTCTCTATGCTCCGGAAGTATACCCCAAATCCAACACATGTGGTAGATTGGGGTGAGCGTGTTGTTGATGCGGATGGGACCTTCGAGGAGGGACCGGTGCGTATCATGAATAGCCGGGAGCAAGTTTTGCGAGGCAAGACTGTGAGACTAGTGTAGGTGTTGTGGCAGCACCGAGGCATGGAGGAGGCGACATGAGAGCGTGAGGACACCATACGCACCAATTATCCATTTCTGTTCGAGGATGGAGGTATANGGCATGGAGGAGGCGACATGAGAGCGTGAGGACACCATACGCACCAATTATCCATTCCTGTTCGNGGAGGAGGCGACATGAGAGCGTGAGGACACCATACGCACCAATTATCCATTTCTGTTCGAGGATGGAGGTATATTTCTAAAATTTTAAGTGTAATATTAATGTGGCATATGCATGCGGTTAAGTGTGTATGTGTGTGTGAATTTCGGAGACGAAATTCTTTTAAGGGGGAAGACTGTAAAACCCGGATAAATTTGAACTTTTCATAAAAGGGGCAAAACGATAAATTATCACTATGATACGGGTTAAAAACTTGAATTTTTTTAGAACTCAAATGAAAAAATGGACCTCACATTTGGATTCGTCTCGCAAAATCTAGTTACCGTGTTAAATTTCATTAAATTCTGAGATAGTCAGATTTTTTGCGTTTTACGAGGCGGTCGAATCTCTGGTGACCAAAAAATAAAATTTTTAATAAAAATTTGAAAGTTGGAAAATAATTTGAGGCAAGTGAAAATAAGAAAATTTTGAACTTAAATTGGAACAAAATTTAATCGTTTCGGGGTGAAAATAGACCTGAAAAAAGGAGGGTCGTGTGGCGCATTGTAAGCCAAGTAAATAGAGAGTATAAACAGGGGGAAAAATTTGATTTCTCCCCCCATTCATCAGTCAGTTCTAACGTGTGAGAGGAAGAGAGGGAAAAACTTGGATTCTTCGCCTTCTCTCTACGATCTGCAAAGATTCGTTTCTTGAATCAAATCAAGCCAAGAACAAAGATTGTTCTACGCTTTGAGGGTTATGCAACCACACCAAAAACAACGGATTTTACCAAAGATCAAGGAACAGGATGTTGGAAGCTAGGGATTCTAGCTCGTTTTTGGTGTTCTTGAAGGTCTTCTAAGTTTATTTCATGCTTTAAGAGGTAGGGTTCCTTCCTACTTTGGTTTATTTTCTAACCTAGGGTGTTATATGAGATGGATAGGTTGTTAGAGACTTAACACTTACCTATGTTTGTGAAATTGATAAAATGGGGATGAAAATGAGTATAGAAATGGTATGAACTAATTTCCTATCTTAGAATTAATATGTGAAAATTACTTGTGTAATTCTATGGAATTTGGTATTATGTGGGCATGCTATGTGTTTATATTATGCCTTTGTGAATGAAGTGTGTTATTGACATACATTATGTGATAACATGCTTGGGATATGTTGTTGCAAATAAAGTGTTGATACATGTTTATTGATATATTAACATTGTGATAAAGTTTGGTAATTATATGCATATGATATAATTGGCCATAAAATATGTATATATGTGGTTAACTTGCTCATGTGGCTTTCATTACATATGAGCATGACATTGTTATAGCAATGATTTATTACATTGCATTTGCACTGAGGAACCACATCCATGGACATGAGTGTGGGTGTGAGTGTGCATGGTTGACATCATACACCAGGTAGGTGGATGATGGGTAAGCTCGGGAAAGTTGGATCGAAGATCCGACTGAGCCGCACGGTTGCATGAAAAAAAGAATTGGGTTGGAGTTAGCAAGAAGTGCTAGACTATCCCTCGGGTGAGAGACTCGATGATCGGATACGCACTCCATTGGTATGAGAGCTCATAAAGTGTGTTAGTGTACATAGAACCGTTTGTCGAAGGCCATAAATTCTGTGTTGGTTGGGTGTCGTTGGTGTAAGTCCATAAATACCCACCCCAAGAAAGATCCAGAGATTTTTATTTAACATAGTCATTTGGTGTGTAACGCCAATGACGGGGGCTTGAAATGTCTGGTTTTATACTCATAGCATTGCATGGGTAAAAGGAGCCAGGGAGGGCTCGGGTAGAGTTGCATGAGTGAGTGTCATCTCATATCATGGCATGACATATTAGATTTCATCTTAGACTAGCTTGATCTTGATTGAAACGATTGTAGCTTGTTAAATGTTGCATGAACATTTCATATGCACTTAGGTTCGGGAATAGCCTCTATAAGAAATGCTCTACTGGGCGTGACTCATCCTATACGGAAAAATATTTCAGGTGCAGAATACACGCCGGAGGAAAGCCTTCACATGGGACCTCAAGGATGAAGAAAGCCAAAATGTGGCTTTATTTTGGATTTCTTGTAAATGATTATCAAAACTTAGTTTTGGCATGTCAATAAATGTAGTGGAATTGTGAACAGACCTTGTGTAATATGAAAATCTTCAATATACATGTGTTAGATGGAACTAATATGTTTTGAAATAACTTGGAAATGAAAAGCATGTGAAACACACAAATCTGGGCAAAACCTACCGGTAGATCGGTGGGCAACACCTACCGGTAAAACCTACCGGGAGGGATTGCGTATAGGCAGAACTTTGTTTATCAGGCAAAACCTACCGGTAGGACTTTTCCAGTGGACAAAACCTACCGGTAGGTCCTACTAGTAGATTCTCCAAAAATCTAAAAATTTAAGGGCATGTTTGGTAACTATTTTTGTCTTGTGTTTTGTGTTTGTGTTTTCAATTTTTGTCAAAAATGAAAACAAAAATATGTTTGGTAATTATTTTTGTTTTTTTTTTGTTTTATATTAGTTTTATTGGAGACAAAGACAAAAAAATGAGAAAAAAAAATGTTCTAGGAAACATGTTTTCTTGAAACACGCACGCGTGCCACAGCCTATTTAATTAGATCCCCCATTCGAATCCCATTAGCAACAAAAAGAAGGGTTTTTTTTTTTTTTTT
>CAUOFW020003125.1:471829-489534 GCA_963454935.2 Ilex paraguariensis
AGAATTAATATGTGAAAATTACTTGTGTAATTCTATGGAATTTGGTATTATGTGGGCATGCTATGTGTTTATATTATGCCTTTGTGAATGAAGTGTGTTATTGACATACATTATGTGATAACATGCTTGGGATATGTTGTTGCAAATAAAGTGTTGATACATGTTTATTGATATATTAACATTGTGATAAAGTTTGGTAATTATATGCATATGATATAATTGGCCATAAAATATGTATATATGTGGTTAACTTGCTCATGTGGCTTTCATTACATATGAGCATGACATTGTTATAGCAATGATTTATTACATTGCATTTGCACTGAGGAACCACATCCATGGACATGAGTGTGGGTGTGAGTGTGCATGGTTGACATCATACACCAGGTAGGTGGATGATGGGTAAGCTCGGGAAAGTTGGATCGAAGATCCGACTGAGCCGCACGGTTGCATGAAAAAAAGAATTGGGTTGGAGTTAGCAAGAAGTGCTAGACTATCCCTCGGGTGAGAGACTCGATGATCGGATACGCACTCCATTGGTATGAGAGCTCATAAAGTGTGTTAGTGTACATAGAACCGTTTGTCGAAGGCCATAAATTCTGTGTTGGTTGGGTGTCGTTGGTGTAAGTCCATAAATACCCACCCCAAGAAAGATCCAGAGATTTTTATTTAACATAGTCATTTGGTGTGTAACGCCAATGACGGGGGCTTGAAATGTCTGGTTTTATACTCATAGCATTGCATGGGTAAAAGGAGCCAGGGAGGGCTCGGGTAGAGTTGCATGAGTGAGTGTCATCTCATATCATGGCATGACATATTAGATTTCATCTTAGACTAGCTTGATCTTGATTGAAACGATTGTAGCTTGTTAAATGTTGCATGAACATTTCATATGCACTTAGGTTCGGGAATAGCCTCTATAAGAAATGCTCTACTGGGCGTGACTCATCCTATACGGAAAAATATTTCAGGTGCAGAATACACGCCGGAGGAAAGCCTTCACATGGGACCTCAAGGATGAAGAAAGCCAAAATGTGGCTTTATTTTGGATTTCTTGTAAATGATTATCAAAACTTAGTTTTGGCATGTCAATAAATGTAGTGGAATTGTGAACAGACCTTGTGTAATATGAAAATCTTCAATATACATGTGTTAGATGGAACTAATATGTTTTGAAATAACTTGGAAATGAAAAGCATGTGAAACACACAAATCTGGGCAAAACCTACCGGTAGANTTATAAATTTCGCTGTGTATTATAGTACTTTTGTGGGAATGTAAAGGCCATAACTTTCCNATGTTTTGAAATAACTTGGAAATGAAAAGCATGTGAAACACACAAATCTGGGCAAAACCTACCGGTAGATCGGTGGGCAACACCTACCGGTAAAACCTACCGGGAGGGATTGCGTATAGGCAGAACTTTGTTTATCAGGCAAAACCTACCGGTAGGACTTTTCCAGTGGACAAAACCTACCGGTAGGTCCTACTAGTAGATTCTCCAAAAATCTAAAAATTTAAGGGCATGTTTGGTAACTATTTTTGTCTTGTGTTTTGTGTTTGTGTTTTCAATTTTTGTCAAAAATGAAAACAAAAATATGTTTGGTAATTATTTTTGTTTTTTTTTTGTTTTATATTAGTTTTATTGGAGACAAAGACAAAAAAATGAGAAAAAAAAATGTTCTAGGAAACATGTTTTCTTGAAACACGCACGCGTGCCACAGCCTATTTAATTAGATCCCCCATTCGAATCCCATTAGCAACAAAAAGAAGGGTTTTTTTTTTTTTTTTTGTGTTTACTATAAATACCCTGTGAAGGGTTTTTATTTTTTTTTCTTCACTCTATCATCTTCTCTCTCTCTCTCTCTCTCACTCAGACGACGAACTCAAACGAATATCGATACCTCAGACGAAGAAGAACTCACAAACGACGAAGATCGATACCTCAGACGAAGATCAATATGTAACACTCCGCATTTTATTTTATATATATGCATATAGATATATATTAAATAATTTTTGTAAAAATGGGGATAGGTGTAGCGATGTGTGTTTGAATTTGATAGATTGGAAATGGAAAAATGGATGAAATAGTGAACAGTGCACGTGAACTGTGCACTGGCTGCAACTTCAAGCCCAATTTAGACCTTGATGCACTCAATATCTCTTAAAACTCAAAACATGAAAGTTGTAGAGTTCTTTCTTAGCTTTCCATAGCATCTTGAATCATCTCAATCGGAGCTCGGATGAGAGAGTTATGCCCCGATAACGAAGTAATATCGAAGCAGCCCATGAACAGTAAAGGAAAAAAAAATTCGGGATTTCTGTGTTTAAAAACACAGATTTCAGCCTTTACTCTCATTTCTCTCATTCCACTCTCAACCCACTTCTCTTAGGACTCTAGAGGAAGAGAGAAGGATAAAACACAAGATCAAGAGGAGATCTATACTTCAAAGAAGATCAAATCTTCATCTTCTTCACACTAAACCTAGGTTTTTAAGAACATTGAGGTAGGGTTTTCTTCCATCCTTGTCCATTGATGTTAGGGTTATTATACATGTAGAATTTGGCTCTTAATAGTATGTATTTTTTATGGGTTCCTTGTTCCTTGGTATGTTTACAAACATTCCCATGATTTGAACAAAATGATGGTTGGAAATCCATCAAACTCTAGTTTTTGGGGGAAATATGGATTTTTCTCTATATCTTCACATCATCTTGATTTCGAAAATTCTAGAACTTTGTGTTGGGTAGTAAAATGATTGTATTGATGATCTCATGCTTATTTCCTTTAAACTTGTCTCTTGTTACATGATTTGCGAAATGGGTATATTTTCTTAAATTGTTCTATTATGTATCTTGCTTGTGAAAATTTGGGGAAACATCATGGAATTTGCTTGTATATGAGGTTGAGTATATTGTTGGTATGTCACTCTTGTGTATGGTGTTGTGAGGGACTTGGATTACCTTCGAAAACTGCCGTAGAGCATTAGAGGTTAGTCTATCCCAATGGGGGGTGAGATGGTTGCCTAATGCTCGTAGTGGATCACTGTGGTGACAGTGACCACTATTGTTCACGGATACCGGGGAAAAGGGTTAGTATACTAGACACCTTGGAAGGATCTCGTCAAGGCCGTATGAGACGGTACATGCCCTTCCTAAATTGGTCTGTGATTGTTAGTGGAAATGGGTGAACGAGGTAGAATCGTCGGGTAGATTCATGAGAAGCGACAACCTACTTGAGTGGTACCAAATAGAAATTTTTGTTCATTGTACCAAATATTATTTTTCCAAGAGTTTCGGGTAGTATGGGATGCCGCGATACCTTGTGGAAATGGTGTATGGTGGAGTGGATTATGTTGGAAATTGTTTGTCAATTAAACGTGGTTTTATTCTCGTTCAAGTCCTTATTATTGTACAAACTTGAGATCTCCTTTAAAATGTCCTTACTTTACTTTAAAATTCATTTATATGTATGTGCGAAACGTGACCTACCTGTTTTACTTGATTTCAAAACCTTGAATGGGTTTGGAAGGATCCTCCTACAGAGCCTTGTGCTCACCCCCCTACTTCCCCACCTTTCAGATTTTGCCTTTGACGAGGAGCTGGGAGTCGAGGGGCCGACATATTTGGAGACTCCGATAGAAGGGAGCGTGGATCCCGAGGTGGATGCTTAGAGCGACCCCCCTTTCTTTTGTTATAGACTTGGATAATCTTTTGGGAGAATTGTATAGCCTAGTTTTTATTTTATAAATTCCGCTGTGTATTATAGTACTTTTGTGGGAATGTAAAGGCCATAACTTGGCCTATTCTTTTGGGATAACATGTAAATTGGATGGATTGATTTTATGGTAGTTAAATGGACCCGGTGTGGTCATTACAGTAGAATTGCACAGGTTGTGTTTTGGGTAGAGCTCCCCGAACAGAGGAGACTCTGCCCAAATTTTCTTAAAATATGAATGGTGGATGAATGAAACTTTTGTCGTGATGGATTTACTTAATGCTCTCATGCAGTGAATGGTTTTTAGAATGTAATGTCATCCAAGGGGGTTTTTTGGGGCGTTACACAATACCTCAAACAAAGATCGATCTGTCGTTCTCTTTTTGTCTCGCTCTCATANGGTGAATGATTTTTAGAATGTAATGTCATCCAAGGGGGTTTTTGGGGCGTTACACAATACCTCAGACAAAGATCGATCTGTCGTTCTCTTTCTGTCTCGCTCTCACANAGGGGGTTTTTTGGGGCGTTACACAATACCTCAAACAAAGATCGATCTGTCGTTCTCTTTTTGTCTCGCTCTCATAAACGACGAAGAACTTGGATGATCTTTCTCTATCGAACTCAGACGAAGAACTCAAACCACGAAGAACTCAAATCGATACCTCAGACAATCTGTCTCTCTCTGTCTCGCTCTTGTTCTCTGTGAAAATCCAGAAAATTTGTGTGTGTGTGTGTGTGTGAGTGATCTGTGAAAACCCAGAATCAAACCCTCCGAATTAAACCCAAAAGCATTCCCAGAATCAAACCTCCAAATTAAAGTAAAGTTAATTTGCTACCTTTTGCGATTTTGATTTCTCAAATCATCTGTGATTATTTGGTTGTTAAATTTCTTGAATAACAACCAAAATAAATCTGTATTGATTTTGTTGGGGGAGTTTCAGCTGGGGTGGAGGAGTTGCAGGGGGTGGGTTTGTATTAGTGGATGTTTGATTTTTTAGGTGTTCATCGATGAATTAGTGGATGTTTGATTTTTTAGGTGTTCTTTGATGAATTAGTGAATGTTTTGGTTTAAAGAATTTTTGGATTTGTATTTTGTTGTATGAGATAGTATAAAATATATTTAGGATAAAACGTGAAGTAGTTACCAAACATATTTTTTGTTTTTATTCTCATAATTTGATAGATAAAAATAACTCCCAAACATGTTTTTTGCTTCAGTGTTTATTACAAAACAGAGACAAAAATTGTCATTGTTTTTTATTTTTTTGAAGACGCGAAAATAAAAATGTTACCAAACGGCTCCTAAAACTGCCTTGCCATACTTTTGGGCCATGGATTCTTTGGTTCCAAGGATATAAATGGACATCAAATGAGGATAAACATTGGTATATTGGACCTTGGTTGGTCAAATGATATAATGTACACGTGTTACACGTGTGGGTGATGATCCCGGTTAAGGGAATGCTATTAACGTGATGTCGGGTTGTGCGACAATCACGGGTATTTCCGCGGATTAATAGGTGATCAACGGTTGAAAAAGGACCCCCAGTTTTAGGGGCGTCAAAAAATCATTTAAACATTAATTAAATACTTTAAAGATCAAATTGATAAAATTAATGCAATGAGAACCAAACTGATAAAATATGCATCTTTTAGTGACTAAAAGTGTTATTAACTCTAAAATATATATTGTGATTGAAGAANCAAACATATTTTTTGTTTTTATTCTCATAATTTGATAGATAAAAATAACTCCCAAACATGTTTTTTGCTTCAGTGTTTATTACAAAACAGAGACAAAAATTGTCATTGTTTTTTATTTTTTTGAAGACGCGAAAATGAAAATGTTACCAAACGACCCCTAAAACTGCCTTGCCATACTTTTGGGCCATGGATTCTTTGGTTCCAAGGATATAAATGGACATCAAATGAGGATAAACATTGGTATATTGGACCTTGGTTGGTCAAATGATATAATGTACACGGGTTACATGTGTGGGTGATGATCCCGGTTAAGGGAATGCTATTAACGTGATGTCGGGTTGTGCGACAATCACGGGTATTTTCGCGGATTAACAGGTGATCAACGGTTGAAAAAGGACCCCCAGTTTTAGGGGCGTCAAAAAATCATTTAAACATTAATTAAATACTTTAAAGATCAAATTGATAAAATTAATGCAATGAGAACCAAACTGATAAAATATGCATCTTTTAGTGACTAAAAGTGTTATTAACTCTAAAATATATATTGTGATTGAAGAATTATGTTAATTTAACATAAATTGTTTTAAAAAACTAAGTAAACGATTATTTTTTTAAAAAAAAATGAAATGGTTGAAATTTTAGATGAAAAAAAATACACATATGTAAGTATAATATTATCTTTATATTTGAAATGAGTNTACAAAACAGAGACAAAAATTGTCATTGTTTTTTATTTTTTTGAAGACGCGAAAATAAAAATGTTACCAAACGGCTCCTAAAACTGCCTTGCCATACTTTTGGGCCATGGATTCTTTGGTTCCAAGGATATAAATGGACATCAAATGAGGATAAACATTGGTATATTGGACCTTGGTTGGTCAAATGATATAATGTACACGTGTTACACGTGTGGGTGATGATCCCGGTTAAGGGAATGCTATTAACGTGATGTCGGGTTGTGCGACAATCACGGGTATTTCCGCGGATTAATAGGTGATCAACGGTTGAAAAAGGACCCCCAGTTTTAGGGGCGTCAAAAAATCATTTAAACATTAATTAAATACTTTAAAGATCAAATTGATAAAATTAATGCAATGAGAACCAAACTGATAAAATATGCATCTTTTAGTGACTAAAAGTGTTATTAACTCTAAAATATATATTGTGATTGAAGAATTATGTTAATTTAACATAAATTGTTTTAAAAAACTAAGTAAACGATTATTTTTTAAAAAAAAATGAAATGGTTGAAATTTTAGATGAAAAAAAGTACACATATGTAAGTATAATATTATCTTTATATTTGAAATGAATAATATTAGATTGATGAAGTTTTTGAAGATTTTTCAAACATTTTATTGAAACTTATAGTGATGCATATATTTTTTAAGGGCAATGTAGTCAATTAAAAAATTTCATAGATACTGATATTTATATATAGTAAATAGAGAAATAAANCCTAAAACTGCCTTGCCATACTTTTGGGCCATGGATTCTTTGGTTCCAAGGATATAAATGGACATCAAATGAGGATAAACATTGGTATATTGGACCTTGGTTGGTCAAATGATATAATGTACACGGGTTACATGTGTGGGTGATGATCCCGGTTAAGGGAATGCTATTAACGTGATGTCGGGTTGTGCGACAATCACGGGTATTTTCGCGGATTAACAGGTGATCAACGGTTGAAAAAGGACCCCCAGTTTTAGGGGCGTCAAAAAATCATTTAAACATTAATTAAATACTTTAAAGATCAAATTGATAAAATTAATGCAATGAGAACCAAACTGATAAAATATGCATCTTTTAGTGACTAAAAGTGTTATTAACTCTAAAATATATATTGTGATTGAAGAATTATGTTAATTTAACATAAATTGTTTTAAAAAACTAAGTAAACGATTATTTTTTTAAAAAAAAATGAAATGGTTGAAATTTTAGATGAAAAAAAATACACATATGTAAGTATAATATTATCTTTATATTTGAAATGAATAATATTAGATTGATGAAGTTTTTGAAGATTTTTCAAACATTTTATTGAAACTTATAGTGATGCATATATTTTTTAAGGGCAATGTAGTCAATTAAAAAATTTCATAGATACTGATATTTATATATAGTAAATAGAGAAATAAAAGAGATGTTAGCGGTAATTTGTAGATTTAAACACATAAGTATATAATGGTTTAGCATGGTATTTAAAATTCTTTATAAGAATAAAATAATGAATAAAAAAAATTTCATGTTAAGGCAAAAGTTTCATTCTTTATTAGTAGTATAGATGTAAAAAATACATAATATTATCTTTATATTTGAAAAGATTAGTGATCTATTGATGAAGTTTTTGAACACTTTATTGAAAATTATAATGATTCATATATTTTTTTAAGGATAACGTAGTCAATTAAAAATTTTCATAGATATTGATATTTATACAAAAATAATAGAGAATTAAAAGAGATGTTAGAGGGTAATTTGAAGATTTAAATACATAAGGATATGATTGTAATTTAAATATTTAACTATAAAAAGATAGTGTGGTATTTGAACTTCTTTATAAGGGTAAAATAGTGAATCAATAGTTTTTCATTTAATACTTTTATTAGTAGTATAGATATATAATTAGTTAAAGCAACTTATGTTCCCATTTGGAAAAATATAATAAACTTGGTATGAGCTAAATAGAGGAGGAAAGAAAGATTTAACCCCTATCTATAAAGATTAGAAGTTGGGTTCCAAATCTTGTTTTTCTCTAGAATTGAGAATCTCTCCTCTGATTACAAGCAATATTTTTTTAATAATTAGAGGATCTATGGAGCTCAAATTCTAGTCTTGCCATAAGGTCTGCATGCAAGTCTTGAATAGATATTTAATACACTTCCAAAACTCTTGAGTTGCAGTGAGCCCTGTTTTTTACCTTTGCTGTCGAATCTATGATCATTGGTCATCTGTCCCTTCTGAAAAATCAATAGGAAATGCTATAACCCATTGTTTGACGATGAACCACTTTAGTATAGACTATATGGAGTCAATTTTGAGAAAATGAATAGTCAAAATCGTACTTCAAAGTCCTAATTATGGAATGTAAAAACAGTCATTCCCTTGATTTAAAGGCTTTTTTCTTAAGGTCCAAACTTCCTACTATATATATAGTTTTTTTTTTTTTTTTTTTGATTTGAGTTAAAACTTATGTTTTCATCTGGTATGCTGCTCCATCATCTCCAATCCAATGCCTAAGTAGTCCAAGGGGCCACATTGCATAATCATTTTTGCCTTTTTTATTATATTTCTCTTGCTTGCACTATTGTCACTCTATTCCTCATTGCTTGAAAAATGAAATATTACTTTGCTACCTTTCTGAGCTCTGAGGCAACTAATCCTACTCCCTAAGAAGAGTCATTAAGAGATGGGGATTCATTTAAAGTAATTTGTGTTGATTACCTAACTTTGGGTACTCTGAAGGCTCACACTACAACAAGTTTGCTTAATTTACCAGTTTGCTTATTAGTAAACAAACACAACCATCTTCGCTTACCCCTTGAGTTCATAGAGGTCTATTCCCTTTCCAGATTGAGTTGACAGGAGCCTTTGGTTAACGTACATTGAGGGATTTGTTAGTCACCTTCTCATCTAATGAGGGTTTCAATACCATGAATCCGTCAATTGTTGTGTGGGTCGNTCCAGATTGAGTTGACAGGAGCCTTTGGTTAACGTACATTGAGGGATTTGTTAGTCTCCTTCTCATCTAATGAGGGTTTCAATACCATGAATCCGTCAATTGTTGTGTGGGTGGACTTACGTAATCCAATTTAATAGGTTGCCTATAGAAAGAGTCTTCGACTGCATAACAATTTATTTTTGTGCGTAGTGCAGGGAGCCATGTCTCCCAAATGATCATAGTGCGACTACTTATCTAATATCAAATCAATAGGCAGATCTCACTTCTCTTCTCCATACCATATTCGGAAGGGATAGCGTACCCACATAAGAGAGAGTAGGGACCCTTACCTCTCATTTAGTTGAGACGCGACTCAAATGCCTTTATGTTATAAGTTGTTTTAAGCATGCTTCTTCTTTGACAGAAAACAAACTCTTTTTCCATGACAACAGTCGCGAGTATGAAAGCGGGTCGGCAAGCTCTCTATCAACAATAGGGGGCTATTCTCCTTTGTCAACTCCTTGCTTGTGTCATTGACAAAGTCAACTGAGCCTAACCAAAGCATCACAACAACATCCAAAGGGCTACTAAGGACTGGGGTGAGCAGAATTCAGTAGAGGTTCGAAGAGTGGTTTACTAAGCGAAGGGCCGAAGGCGACTTTGCTATACATCCTATTATACCACTAAAGGGCGACATGCAAAGCTGCAAGGAGATAGTATGGCTTCGTTTGTACTCATAGCAGAGTGAGGGGTGCTTATATTTTTCATATGCTTACGTTGAGTTTGAAAGACACTGTTTAAACCTTCTCCCTATGTCCTAATTTGTATCGATCTGGTACCGGTGCTGAAACACTAGTGACATGTCCTCTTTTTTTTGTGTGGCAGCTAGTTTTTTCGACTAATGCTTAGGTATTTGAATAAAAATTTATAGATTAATTGAATAGAAATTTATAGATTATTTCTAGCAGTAAATTGTATAATATTATAAAGGCGATACCGAGTTATCATGTATATTTTCTTTGTGCTTACAGAATAAAATTATTCAGACTAATGTAAGTGTAAGTATGTATAGAGCACATGGTGTGTGTGATGAAATTTTCCACACACATTTGTGATTATAACTAGAAATTCTCCAATAAGAAGTATTTGACTCTCGTTCTTTTTCAACTATTTATGTGCTTAGTGATGAAATTTGTCCAATAATAAAAAGAAGATGGTAAATTTTACATGGATTTCTTGATTTTTGGTCAAATGAGACGGTGAATTCATTGACATTTCAGTAATGATATGGCAACTCCTTTACATATATAAGTTGTGACCACATTTGACAATTTTTATCTATTACCCATTAACTAATCTAACTAATCAATAAATTAATGGGTTGGGTTTTTGTATTAATTAAAGCAGTTTTTAAATGAGTTAGGTAATAACACTCAATTTAATTGAGTGAGTTAAAACGGATTATAAATGGGTTCCCATTAAGTTGAATAGTTATTTTACTATTAAATAATAAAATATAAATATGAACACAAAGTATTACACTTACAAAAAATGCACTAAAGTACCAAAAAATCACACATACTTAGACAATAAAAAACACACAGACACAAACTAATACATAAAAAAAAAAATACACATATATACTAATACACTAAAACATATACACATATACTAATACAACAAAATACTCATATGTTAATACACCAAAAAATATACACATACTAATATAGTAAATCCCATGTGGGTCCCAAAATGACATGAAAACCAAGGGCTTGTTTAGTTTGTATCTTTAAAAATAGCATCCAAAAATAATTTTTGAGAAGAATTAAAAAATATATATTTTTTGATATTTTTGTATTACAAAACCTGTCTGGTTGTATGGATTTGAAAATAGTTTTAAAAAACACAAAATAATAAAACCTGTTTGGACAATGATCCACAAAATTAATTTTTAACTTATAACTTTTTGACTAAAAATAAAAAAATACCACCACAAAATCCTTTCTCTTCGGTCAGACAGTCACAACTTCTGGAGCCTTCTGTGCCTATCTCTTTCCTCTCTCCATTATCTTCTCACACAGCAACTCTCCTTTTCCTCTCTCCATTATCTTCTCACATAGTAGCTCTCTCTCCATATTGTCTTCTCACACAGCAACTTTCTTTCTCTCTCTCTCTCCATTATCTTCTCACACAGCACAACAAACACACACCCACACATACAACAAACACACACACAACCATCGCGCACACATACATCACACAATACACACACACACACACATATATATACACATACACATAGATCCATATATATATATATATATATATATATATATATATAGATCTGTATATATACACAGATCTGTTGCACAGAGAGAGAGAGGAGATGAGTTGTGTGAGAGAGATAGAAGGCTACAATTTGTGCTCAAATCTATACACACACACACAGACGCGCACAGATCTATTTATATAAATAGGTCTATGCTCAAATATGTGTATATACACAAATCTGAAGCTAGATTAGAGAAAGAGGGAGACCTTATTAATTTGGAGATGAGTGTTTTCCGTGTTTTCATTTTCCTTAGAAAACAGTGGGAAAACCATTTTGTTATTCTCTAACATCGCATTTCAATTTCTAGAATTTTCAAAAAATTGGAGAACAAAAAAATTAATCAAACAACATCTCCCTTGTTTTTAGAGATTTGAGAACAAAAAAATATTTTGTAAACACAAACCAAACAGGTTTTGAGATAATGAGGTACATTGACCGGACATGCACACGATATTTCCATTAAGGTATAGAAAATTCTTCAATTAGTTTTTTCCTGCCCCTTCTTATCTCATAATGACAAATCTATCCTTGCCACTTATTAGCTAACATGCAACTAAGACTAGAGTACCAAAGTAGGTATTGTATCAAAAAATACAATGCTAAAGTCTCAAGCTTTAACTTTTGAAGGTTAAATTACAACTCAAAAAGTTAAGATCAATTATCAATCATATAATTATATGATCAATTATGAAAAATATAATTTTGTGATCTTAAAATATTTTATGATTGATCATAAATAGTGTAAATTAGTTATACCTTGACGATAAAAAGTTATAATTTGATTGTTAGAAGTTATATTTTTTAGTACAATATTAAAAAATAACCATTCAATACCGTAGTATTATTACCTATTAGCATATTAGTTCCGTCTTCAACGCAACCATCTCTGATACTCCTGGGAGGTGTCCTATTTGTTTTTAATATAACTAGTTGATGCACACGTGTATTACACGTGAACTATTTTGAATTATATTTTTTATTTTTTAGTTGTTTATACCTTTTTCAACTATCAAAACATATATATTCAATCCACAACCGTACATTGACAATTTATTATGTAGTGAAGATCTGACCAAATTTAAGTTGTTGATTACCAAGACAATCAATACCCAAATTGGTCATATGTATGACATGTTCAAAAGATATGTAAGCCTCAGATACTTGATTTGCAACATTATGTAGGGTAGTGTAGGGCATACTGGCCTCGTATAATCACTTTATCTTCATGAATCAACAACAATTAATTAAAGGCATGAAGAGTTAACATTCAAGACTGAAATTTAAATATTCTGATGCATATCAAAATCATTTAAGTGTGCCATTTTTCCCATGTCTTTGAATGAGTATAAACTTCATCCACAATCCAAAACCCAGTGCAAAGCCACGCAAGTTTAAATCCATGTCTTTAGATGATTCTGGTAAACTTGTGAGCATCTACTTTAAATCTTATATTTCGGTGTGTTTTTCTAATGAAGTTAGATATTTATATGACGCCCCAATAACGGAGCCACGACTAACAATGATCAGCTATATAGGGATAGCATCAATCTGCGAGCCTATTGGGCTGACATTTTGGGTGGGCTTGCTGGGCAGACTTTTTTATACAACTTCATTTAAAAAAATAATGAATATTTTTATAACTTAAAATTTTGTTTNCAATTTTTAACTTATAACTTTTTGACTAAAAATAAAAAAATACCACCACAAAATCCTTTCTCTTCGGTCAGACAGTCACAACTTCTGGAGCCTTCTGTGCCTATCTCTTTCCTCTCTCCATTATCTTCTCACACAGCAACTCTCCTTTTCCTCTCTCCATTATCTTCTCACATAGTAGCTCTCTCTCCATATTGTCTTCTCACACAGCAACTTTCTTTCTCTCTCTCTCCATTATCTTCTCACACAGCACAACAAACACACACCCACACATACAACAAACACACACACACAACCATCGCGCACACATACATCACACAATACACACACACATATATATACACATACACATAGATCCATGTATATATATATATATATATATATATAGATCTGTATATATACACAGATCTGTTGCACAGAGAGAGAGAGGAGATGAGTTGTGTGAGAGAGATAGAAGGCTACAATTTGTGCTCAAATCTATACACACACACACAGACGCGCACAGATCTATTTATATAAATAGGTCTATGCTCAAATATGTGTATATACACAAATCTGAAGCTAGATTAGAGAAAGAGGGAGACCTTATTAATTTGGAGATGAGTGTTTTCCGTGTTTTCATTTTCCTTAGAAAACAGTGGGAAAACCATTTTGTTATTCTCTAACATCGCATTTCAATTTCTAGAATTTTCAAAAAATTGGAGAACAAAAAAATTAATCAAACAACATCTCCCTTGTTTTTAGAGATTTGAGAACAAAAAAATATTTTGTAAACACAAACCAAACAGGTTTTGAGATAATGAGGTACATTGACCGGACATGCACACGATATTTCCATTAAGGTATAGAAAATTCTTCAATTAGTTTTTTCCTGCCCCTTCTTATCTCATAATGACAAATCTATCCTTGCCACTTATTAGCTAACATGCAACTAAGACTAGAGTACCAAAGTAGGTATTGTATCAAAAAATACAATGCTAAAGTCTCAAGCTTTAACTTTTGAAGGTTAAATTACAACTCAAAAAGTTAAGATCAATTATCAATCATATAATTATATGATCAATTATGAAAAATATAATTTTGTGATCTTAAAATATTTTATGATTGATCATAAATAGTGTAAATTAGTTATACCTTGACGATAAAAAGTTATAATTTGATTGTTAGAAGTTATATTTTTTAGTACAATATTAAAAAATAACCATTCAATACCGTAGTATTATTACCTATTAGCATATTAGTTCCGTCTTCAACGCAACCATCTCTGATACTCCTGGGAGGTGTCCTATTTGTTTTTAGTATAACTAGTTGATGCACACGTGTATTACACGTAAACTATTTTGAATTATATTTTTTATTTTTTAGTTGTTTATACCTTTTTCAACTATCAAAACATATATATTCAATCCACAACCGTACATTGACAATTTATTATGTAGTGAAGATCTGACCAAATTTAAGTTGTTGATTACCAAGACAATCAATACCCAAATTGGTCATATGTATGACATGTTCAAAAGATATGTAAGCCCCAGATACTTGATTTGCAACATTATGTAGGGTAGTGTAGGGCATACTGGCCTCGTATAATCACTTTATCTTCATGAATCAACAACAATTAATTAAAGGCATGAAGAGTTAACATTCAAGACTGAAATTTAAATATTCTGATGCATATCAAAATCATTTAAGTGTGCCATTTTTCCCATGTCTTTGAATGAGTATAAACTTCATCCACAATCCAAAACCCAGTGCAAAGCCACGCAAGTTTAAATCCATGTCTTTAAATGATTCTGGTAAACTTGTGAACATCTACTTTAAATCTTATATTTCGGTGTGTTTTTCTAATGAAGTTAGATATTTATATGAGGCCCCAATAACGGTGCCACGACTAACAATGAGCAGCTATATAGGGATAGCGGTAGACTATCCGTAGCTCAATCTGCGAGCCTATTGGGCTGACATTTTGGGTGGGCTTGCTGGACTGACTTTTTTATACAACTTCATTTAAAAAAATAATGAATATTTTTGTAACTTAAAATTTTGTGTAAATTATATTTTTGAATTAAAAGTAGAGTCAAAATGAATAAAAATAAAATAATAAATAAGTTTATTTTTGATTAGGGGATGAACTATATCAAATAAAATGAATACATCTCAACTAGGTTGACACCTACTCACTAACCTATCATTTATATATTCTACCATNCACATAGTAGCTCTCTCTCCATATTGTCTTCTCACACAGCAACTTTCTTTCTCTCTCTCTCTCCATTATCTTCTCACACAGCACAACAAACACACACCCACACATACAACAAACACACACACAACCATCGCGCACACATACATCACACAATACACACACANATAATGAATATTTTTATAACTTAAAATTTTGTTTAAATTATATTTTTGAATTAAAAGTAGAGTCAAAATGAATAAAAATAAAATAATAAATAAGTTTATTTTTGATTAGGGGATGAACTACATCAAATAAAATGAATACATCCCAACTAGGTTGACACCTACTCACTAACCTATCATTTATATATTCTACCATTTAAAACTTGTATGCTTAATACATGGAAAAGAAAATAATACATTATTTATAGTATATAAATTTTTAAAACTTCAAATTTCGACAGTGGGAGATTTATTTCAAAGTTTTAAATTTAATGGTTTAAAAGTATTACTTTTTTTTTCAAAGAAAAAGTGGGCGTGCTATTAGACTCTTGGGTTGAGTTTTTTTGTACGAGCTATTAGGCCGAGTTTCGGGTTGGGTAATGAGTTTGGGGACAAACTCAATCCTATTTTTTAGAATATTGGGCTCGGGTTCGGACGAGCCAACTACCAAACCTATTGAATTTTAGCCCTATATTTTCAGGCCAAATAACAAAACTCGTGGATAAGTCTGGCCCATGGAGACCCCTAAATGAGTATATACTTGAATAGTATGAGTACATCATTACAACTGACCATAAATCCTGTTGGTCGTCATATGACTATAACTTTTATAGNAGTAGCTCTCTCTCCATATTGTCTTCTCACACAGCAACTTTCTTTCTCTCTCTCTCCATTATCTTCTCACACAGCACAACAAACACACACCCACACATACAACAAACACACACACACAACCATCGCGCACACATACATCACACAATACACACACACATATATATACACATACACATAGATCCATGTATATATATATATATATATATATATAGATCTGTATATATACACAGATCTGTTGCACAGAGAGAGAGAGGAGATGAGTTGTGTGAGAGAGATAGAAGGCTACAATTTGTGCTCAAATCTATACACACACACACAGACGCGCACAGATCTATTTATATAAATAGGTCTATGCTCAAATATGTGTATATACACAAATCTGAAGCTAGATTAGAGAAAGAGGGAGACCTTATTAATTTGGAGATGAGTGTTTTCCGTGTTTTCATTTTCCTTAGAAAACAGTGGGAAAACCATTTTGTTATTCTCTAACATCGCATTTCAATTTCTAGAATTTTCAAAAAATTGGAGAACAAAAAAATTAATCAAACAACATCTCCCTTGTTTTTAGAGATTTGAGAACCAAAAAATATTTTGTAAACACAAACCAAACAGGTTTTGAGATAATGAGGTACATTGACCGGACATGCACACGATATTTCCATTAAGGTATAGAAAATTCTTCAATTAGTTTTTTCCTGCCCCTTCTTATCTCATAATGACAAATCTATCCTTGCCACTTATTAGCTAACATGCAACTAAGACTAGAGTACCAAAGTAGGTATTGTATCAAAAAATACAATGCTAAAGTCTCAAGCTTTAACTTTTGAAGGTTAAATTACAACTCAAAAAGTTAAGATCAATTATCAATCATATAATTATATGATCAATTATGAAAAATATAATTTTGTGATCTTAAAATATTTTATGATTGATCATAAATAGTGTAAATTAGTTATACCTTGACGATAAAAAGTTATAATTTGATTGTTAGAAGTTATATTTTTTAGTACAATATTAAAAAATAACCATTCAATACCGTAGTATTATTACCTATTAGCATATTAGTTCCGTCTTCAACGCAACCATCTCTGATACTCCTGGGAGGTGTCCTATTTGTTTTTAATATAACTAGTTGATGCACACGTGTATTACACGTGAACTATTTTGAATTATATTTTTTATTTTTTAGTTGTTTATACCTTTTTCAACTATCAAAACATATATATTCAATCCACAACCGTACATTGACAATTTATTATGTAGTGAAGATCTGACCAAATTTAAGTTGTTGATTACCAAGACAATCAATACCCAAATTGGTCATATGTATGACATGTTCAAAAGATATGTAAGCCCCAGATACTTGATTTGCAACATTATGTAGGGTAGTGTAGGGCATACTGGCCTCGTATAATCACTTTATCTTCATGAATCAACAACAATTAATTAAAGGCATGAAGAGTTAACATTCAAGACTGAAATTTAAATATTCTGATGCATATCAAAATCATTTAAGTGTGCCATTTTTCCCATGTCTTTGAATGAGTATAAACTTCATCCACAATCCAAAACCCAGTGCAAAGCCACGCAAGTTTAAATCCATGTCTTTA
>CAUOFW020003125.1:489839-520606 GCA_963454935.2 Ilex paraguariensis
AACTATTTTGAATTATATTTTTTATTTTTTAGTTGTTTATACCTTTTTCAACTATCAAAACATATATATTCAATCCACAACCGTACATTGACAATTTATTATGTAGTGAAGATCTGACCAAATTTAAGTTGTTGATTACCAAGACAATCAATACCCAAATTGGTCATATGTATGACATGTTCAAAAGATATGTAAGCCCCAGATACTTGATTTGCAACATTATGTAGGGTAGTGTAGGGCATACTGGCCTCGTATAATCACTTTATCTTCATGAATCAACAACAATTAATTAAAGGCATGAAGAGTTAACATTCAAGACTGAAATTTAAATATTCTGATGCATATCAAAATCATTTAAGTGTGCCATTTTTCCCATGTCTTTGAATGAGTATAAACTTCATCCACAATCCAAAACCCAGTGCAAAGCCACGCAAGTTTAAATCCATGTCTTTAAATGATTCTGGTAAACTTGTGAACATCTACTTTAAATCTTATATTTCGGTGTGTTTTTCTAATGAAGTTAGATATTTATATGAGGCCCCAATAACGGTGCCACGACTAACAATGAGCAGCTATATAGGGATAGCGGTAGACTATCCGTAGCTCAATCTGCGAGCCTATTGGGCTGACATTTTGGGTGGGCTTGCTGGACTGACTTTTTTATACAACTTCATTTAAAAAAATAATGAATATTTTTGTAACTTAAAATTTTGTGTAAATTATATTTTTGAATTAAAAGTAGAGTCAAAATGAATAAAAATAAAATAATAAATAAGTTTATTTTTGATTAGGGGATGAACTACATCAAATAAAATGAATACATCCCAACTAGGTTGACACCTACTCACTAACCTATCATTTATATATTCTACCCTTTAAAACTTGTATGCTTAATACATGGAAAAGAAAATAATACATTATTTATAGTATCTAAATTTTTAAAACTTCAAATTTCGACAGTGGGAGATTTATTTCAAAGTTTCAAATTTAATGGTTTAAAAGTATCACTTTTTTTTTTCAAAGAAAAAGTGGGCGGGCGGACTCTTGGGTTGGGTTTTTTTGTACGAGCTATTAGGCCGAGTTTCGGGTTGGGTAATGAGTTTAGGGACAAACTCAACCCTATTTTTTAGAATATTGGGCTCGAGTTCGGGCGAGCCAACTACCAAACCTATTGAATTTTAGCCCTATATTTTCGGGCCAAATAACAAAACTCGTGGATAAGTCGGCCCATGGACACCCCTAAATGAGTATATACTTGAATAGTATGAGTACATCATTACAACTGACCATAAATCCTTTTGGTCGTCATATGACTATAACTTTTATTGTGAATAAAAGATTTCATCCAATATAAGTTTTATAAAAACACAATTACTTATGAAATTTAAATCATAAATAATTTCACATACCAAAACATTGAAATTGTGCAATAATTTTCACCATTACAATAAGTTATATCTTTAAATTATTTAGTTTTAAGCAGAGTCATAAGATCTAAAGTTGAAATTGTTATTCTTTTTTTTATGAAGATAAGTCTAAATAGTTGCAGCAACCAAAGATAAATTTTTTATTCATCTTTTATAAGAAAATAGGCATAAATAGTCACAATAACCAAAAGATGTGATTAGTATTCTTGGATCAATAAAAAAGTTGAAATATACTTGGAAGGACACATGTCATTTGAGTTAAGTTATTGGCATTCTAACAAGAGTCCAAATTACAGGCACGTAATTAAGTTGTCAATCATGTTGAAGTTCAACTAACCCAAAAAAAAAAAAAAAAACGAAGGCACAACCACTAATGATCAAAAAAAGGGACAACTAGAGTGGCACCAGAAATATATCTCCTAGAGGCACCTTAAAATCACTATATTAAAAATAGGCTCATTCGTATGGTTCTTGTATTATATGGAATATTAAAGAGTCATATTAAATTAAAATGCTTTAATATGGGTATATATAATATTTGGATGTAAAAAATTACTTCGCATTATATATATATATATATATATATATATATATATATATATGATTAACTAGATAAGTATCTCCTTCGGATAATTCTAATACAATTTCTGTACTATTGAGTTATTTTAATACCACCAGGAGAGGTGTTGTTATAATTCAGTCTATGTGTATTATATCATTATTTTATAATTTTACCCTCAATTTAATAAAAATTCATGTGATCATTCCTTTTTATTTATTTTAATAAAAATTACATAGTCATGATTTCATAACAAATTGACCCTTAATTTTTTTGCAATGACTCGACGTCCCCTTCATATTGACAAACTATAAAAAATGCACCTCATTTGTCATTCACATGAATAATGATAAACAATGACATTAATAATAAATAAATGTGTATATCTAAAATACACTTTTACACAATTAAAACATGCTTGTTTAATTCCAATATTACTTAAAAATATTCATAATAAGTACTATTTACATAGCTTTTGGTTCTATTGATATAGTCCAACGAAATATAAGGTTACTACAAGGGATCAGATTGGAGGTGATTGAGGGCATTTTAGTCCAGTGATATTAATATCATTGAATAAATTATCTAGCCAAACATTATATTAGACTTGATACTTATTATCCAACTCTTAATATCATACTTAACAAACGCTTGACTATAATTGGTATTATTTTTATCTCATGTTTAATCTTAGATAATATCCATTTATTCAGAATTGTCTTGTATGCTCTAGCTAATTCGGCATCCAAACGACTCCTTGATGCTATCACATGGAAACGCCTTCGACATACTCTATCACGGCTACATGTTCAAACTAACATGCCATGACAACCTGACATACCAAACTAATGACAAAAAGACAAAAACCTTAATAACCTACACAGTTTATAAGCTCGAAAATAAAACAGGCCAAGGTCATAAAATTTCTGAATACAACCAATCAAAATCATATACAAAAAATTAATATAAAGTAAACCCAGATGGTAAAAATGCTAAAATTTTTTTTTTGGGGTTCTACATGTCTTTGGTGCTTATGTGGTCCTTGTACCCGATGAGATCAACTTGATGAGAAAACCAACAACAAGCGAGAGAGTTTGAGGTAACCATGGAATATGGAAAAAATGGGATGATTATACTCAATGCTATAGTTTGAACGTGTCACTCGATGTCCAATAAATACTAATGAAGACTGAAAATTTAAGCTGAAATTTAAGGAATATGATCCTGACAAGCCATATGTACATGGGTTACGCCCCTTCGGACAGCTTTCGGATATCACATTGAATTTTGAAAAAAACAAAAAAACTACCCCCTTCAAGGGGAGATGCATAGGACAGAGGCAAGAAACATATCAAAGACCTTTGGTTTGCCATTGCCATTGAGATTTCATATATATGAATTGTATTTAAGAACAAAATGCACAAAAAATTTACTTTGACAACAATTTTATTCAAAATTGATTATTGCATCCACAAGTAGCCAATAGAAGGGGAATTTTTTCAAGAACAATTAGCCGGCTTGCACGACACTCAATATAGTTTATGTATCACAATTCTAAAATATGTTTCTAAGCCAGTAATGCTTTCCTTCAATTAACCACCAATTAGCCGGCTCAAATCTAGTAGTGACATAACTCCCATTACCATCTTTATGTCTGGTAGAACATTACACAATTTCATTATAACATGCACATTTTGTAGTACAACTTAAGACAAAAAGACTAAAATAAATTGACACTCCAAGCATTTACACTCCAAAACTTAAGCTTAGTTCTCATATCACACATACATGAAGCACCAATATTAAATTTACGTCAGGGTTCATATCTAGCGAAATCCGATGCTATCAATTACGCCTCGAACTCTTCTCCCCGTATAAACATCTACCAGCTTGCCAAGCAAATTATGTCGTTAGCACTTTTTTGTGTACGATAACATGATTCTATTAACCAAAGAAGATTGTTAATTATGGCTTGTTTTTGAATTCCATTCAAATATGAATTCTATTTAGAGAAGAGTTCTTCATGCACTTTTAATATTAGTTTAATACTAATTGGGAAAAGATGTTTTTGTCCAACATGGAATTTGGTGGAGTAAAGCCTTGGAGGACTTGAATTAAGAATGCCAGAAGCTTTATCAAATGAGAAAAAAGTCTTCAACGGGTTCAGTTTTAACGAGGAATGACGATGACACAAGGAGTTCGTTTTAAAAATTTAGGATTTGCTCTATTTGTTTTGGGTCTTCTTTGGGAACACCAATTTTTATTGAGAAGAATATTATTGGCACTATTAAATTTGTAATAGTGATAGAGCAACTATATTTCTGTCATTGATTTGTTTTGAGAACTTATAATCTCCAACCTTTAATATTGAAATCTTACTATTGTATTTCATTCGTGGATGTAGGTTTGTTTGTTGAGGCGAACCATGTAGATCTTGTGTGTTCTATATTTCTATTTCATTCAGTTTTATTTTGCTTGTGGCTTTGGTTTATAACAAATTGGTATCAGAGCTATTGGTTTCGGGATGACTATAACAAAATTCGAGATAGAAAAATTTGATAGTCAGAATAATTGTAGTTTATAACAGATTAAGATGAAGGCATTGCTCCGTCAACAAGTTTTGACAAAGGCCATTGATGAATCTCTATCCAAGGAGATAGATAAAACTAAAGTTGCTGAAATTGAAGAAAAAACACAAAGTGCAATTAAGTTGTCTCTTGTTGATGAAATTCTTTGTGAGGTCGTCGATGAATACAAAGCTAAAGGGTTTTAAAAAAGTTGGAGAGTTTGTATATAAAGAAATCTCTCGTCAACCGCTTGTATCTGAAGCAACGGTTTTATACACTCAAGATGAAGGACGGTACGCCTATTAATGAACATCGTGATAAATTTAACAAAATTATTATTGACTTAAAAAATATTAATATTAAAATTAGGGATGAAGATTAAGTCCTGATTGTGTTATGCTTGTTGCCCAATTCATTTGATAATTTTGTTAATTCGATATTGTATGGAAAATATTTAATCTCTTTAGTTGTTGTGAAATCCTCTATGAATTCTAAGGAGTTGCATACTAAATTAAATGGTAAAGACAACGATGCTTAGGTCGAGGGTCTGTTTGTAATGGGTCGTCATGATAATTCCTCTAATAATAATAAAGATCGATCTGTTCAAAGAAATTCAAATAAAGGAAAAGAAAAATCTAGATATCGATCACAGTCTAGGAAGAAATAGAATAATGTTGAATGTTTCTATTGTCACAAAAATTGGTCATTATAAGTATGATTATTTGAAGTAGGAAAATAAAGGGGGACAAAAAAATCAAATCCTTTTGATTCCTCTAGTGTTGCAGAAGATTCATTTGATGGTTCATATAATATCCTTATAGTTGTTATCTCTGATGGGCTTTTTAATGAGGAGTGGGTTCTTCGGGTTATTCCTATCATATGTGCCCTAATAGGGATTGGCTTACCACCAATGTGTCAATCAATGGTGGTTCAGTTTTAATGAGAAATAATATTGTTTATAAGACTGTTGGAATAGGTATTATTTGAATTAAGACACATGATGGAGTTATGAGGACTTTGATCGATGTACGACATATTCTAGAATTAAACAAGAATTTGATTTCTGTGGGTACTTTAGATTCCATTGGTTACAAGTTTTCTACTGAAGGTGAAGTTATGAAAGTTTGCAAGGTTTTTTCCGGTTGTGATGAAAGGTAAAAAGATTAATGACTTCTATGTTCTTCAAGATGATACTGTGATTGGTGTAGCAAGTGTGTCATCTTCAAAATTTTCAAATTCAGATACTACCCAGCAATAGTATATGTGTTTGGGTCACATAAGTGAGAGGGGCATGAAAATCTTGTGTAAACAAGGTTTGCTTGGCAAACAAGAAATTGTGAAGCTTGATTTTTTTTGAGAATTGTGTCTTTGGAAAATAGTGCAGAGTCAAGTTCAATACAACTATTCACAGAACTAAAAGTACAGTTGATTATATTCATTCAGACCTTTGGGGTCCTTCTCAGGTTCTATCTAAGGGTGACGCCCNCAGAAGATTCATTTGATGGTTCATATAATATCCTTATAGTTGTTATCTCTGATGGGCTTTTTAATGAGGAGTGAGTTCTTCGGGTTATTCCTATCATATGTGCCCTAATAGGGATTGGCTTACCACCTATGTGTCAATCAATGGTGGTTCAAATTTAATGAGAAATAATATTGTTTATAAGACTGTTGGAATAGGTATTATTTGAATTAAGACACATGATGGAGTTATGAGGACTTTGATCGATGTACGGCATATTCTAGAATTAAACAAGAATTTGATTTCTGTGGGTACTTTAGATTCCATTGGTTACAAGTTTTCTACTGAAGGTGAAGTTATGAAAGTTTGCAAGGTTTTTCCGGTTGTGATGAAAGGTAAAAAGATTAATGACCTCTATGTTCTTCAAGATGATACTGTGATTGGTGTAGCAAGTGTGTCATCTTCAAAAATTTCAAATTCAGATACTACCCAGCTATAGTATATGTGTTTGGGTCACATGAGTGAGAGGGGCATGAAAATCTTGTGTAAACAAGGTTTGCTTGGCAAACAAGAAATTGTGAAGCTTGATTTTTTTTGAGAATTGTGTCTTTGGAAAATATTGCAGAGTTAAGTTCAGTACAACTATTCACAGGACTAAAAGTACAGTTGATTATATTCATTTAGACATTTGGGGTCCTTCTCAGGTTCTATCTAAGGGTGACGCTCAATTTTTTTTAATCTTTATTGATGATTATTCAAGAAAGGTTTGGGTATATTTCTGAAAGGCAAGAGTAATGTTTTTGGGACTTTCAAGCAATGTAAGACTTTGATTGAGAAACAGGCAGACAGGAAAGTCAAGCGTTCAAAATAGATAATGGTTTGGAATTTTGTGGAGGTAAATTTAATGAGTTCTACACAGATGAAAGCATTGTCAGACATTATNGGTATTATTTGAATTAAGACACATGATGGAGTTATGAGGACTTTGATCGATGTACGGCATATTCTAGAATTAAACAAGAATTTGATTTTTGTGGGTACTTTAGATTCCATTGGTTACAAGTTTTCTACTGAAGGTGAAGTTATGAAAGTTTGCAAGGTTTTTCCGGTTGTGATGAAAGGTAAAAAGATTAATGACCTCTATGTTCTTCAAGATGATACTGTGATTGGTGTAGCAAGTGTGTCATCTTCAAAAATTTCAAATTCAGATACTACCCAGCTATAGTATATGTGTTTGGGTCACATGAGTGAGAGGGGCATGAAAATCTTGTGTAAACAAGGTTTGCTTGGCAAACAAGAAATTGTGAAGCTTGATTTTTTTTGAGAATTGTGTCTTTGGAAAATATTGCAGAGTTAAGTTCAGTACAACTATTCACAGGACTAAAAGTACAGTTGATTATATTCATTTAGACATTTGGGGTCCTTCTCAGGTTCTATCTAAGGGTGACGCTCAATTTTTTTTAATCTTTATTGATGATTATTCAAGAAAGGTTTGGGTATATTTCTGAAAGGCAAGAGTAATGTTTTTGGGACTTTCAAGCAATGTAAGACTTTGATTGAGAAATAGGCCGACAGGAAAGTCAAGCGTTCAAAACAGATAATGGTTTGGATTTTTGTGGAGGTAAATTTAATGAGTTCTACAGAGATGAAAGCATTGTCAGGCATTGTACTTTATGGTCTACTCCACAACAAAATGGAGTTGCAGAGAAGATGAATATGACTTATTTGGAGAGAGCACGTTGTATGCTCTCTAATGTAGGTTGTTCAAGGATTTTTGGGTTGAGGCTGTTAGCATTACTTGCTATTTGGTTAATCGTTCTCCATCCACTACTATTGAGTTGAATACTCCACATGAGGTATGGTCTGGTACTCCTACTGATTATTCTAATTTTAAAATATTTGGTTGCACTGCTTATTATCATTTGAATGATGGTAAGCTTGAGCCTAGGGCTAAGAAGTTTATATTTATTGANGCAAACAAGAAATTGTGAAGCTTGATTTTTTTTGAGAATTGTGTCTTTGGAAAATATTGCAGAGTTAAGTTCAGTACAACTATTCACAGGACTAAAAGTACAGTTGATTATATTCATTTAGACATTTGGGGTCCTTCTCAGGTTCTATCTAAGGGTGACGCTCAATTTTTTTTAATCTTTATTGATGATTATTCAAGAAAGGTTTGGGTATATTTCTGAAAGGCAAGAGTAATGTTTTTGGGACTTTCAAGCAATGTAAGACTTTGATTGAGAAACAGGCAGACAGGAAAGTCAAGCGTTCAAAATAGATAATGGTTTGGAATTTTGTGGAGGTAAATTTAATGAGTTCTACACAGATGAAAGCATTGTCAGACATTATACTTTATGGTCTACTCCACAACAAAATGGAGTTGCAGAGAAGATGAATATGACTTATTTGGAGAGAGCACGTTGTATGCTCTCTAATGTAGGTTGTTCAAGGATTTTTGGGTTGAGGCTGTTAGCATTACTTGCTATTTGGTTAATCGTTCTCCATCCACTACTATTGAGTTGAATACTCCACATGAGGTATGGTCTGGTACTCCTACTGATTATTCTAATTTTAAAATATTTGGTTGCACTGCTTATTATCATTTGAATGATGGTAAGCTTGAGCCTAGGGCTAAGAAGTTTATATTTATTGATTATGCTAATGGTGGGAAAAGGAAATAGATTTTGGTGTTCTAATCTTAAATCACCTAAATTTATAGTCAATAGGGATATTGTATTTGATGAATCTTACATGTTTCATTTGAGAAAGGAGTTAATAATTTCTCTAGGGAAAGAACAAAGTTATAGCAGGAGGTGGAGCTGCAGATGGAAGCTTCACATAAAGTATTTGAAAGTACTTCAGGTCAATCTATTACAGATTTGTCTAGTTCTAGTTCTGGTGATGAATATCTTGTTGTNAAGGCAAGAGTAATGTTTTTGGGACTTTCAAGCAATGTAAGACTTTGATTGAGAAATAGGCCGACAGGAAAGTCAAGCGTTCAAAACAGATAATGGTTTGGATTTTTGTGGAGGTAAATTTAATGAGTTCTACAGAGATGAAAGCATTGTCAGGCATTGTNCAGACAGGAAAGTCAAGCGTTCAAAATAGATAATGGTTTGGAATTTTGTGGAGGTAAATTTAATGAGTTCTACACAGATGAAAGCATTGTCAGACATTATACTTTATGGTCTACTCCACAACAAAATGGAGTTGCAGAGAAGATGAATATGACTTATTTGGAGAGAGCACGTTGTATGCTCTCTAATGTAGGTTGTTCAAGGATTTTTGGGTTGAGGCTGTTAGCATTGCTTGCTATTTGGTTAATCGTTCTCCATCCACTACTATTGAGTTGAAGACTCCACATGAGGTATGGTTTGGTACTCCTGCTGATTATTCTAATTTTAAAATATTTTGGTTGCACTGCTTATTATCATGTGAATGATGGTAAGCTTGAGCCTAGGGCTAAGAAGTTTATATTTATTTATTATGCTAATGGTGGGAAAAGGAAATAGATTTTGGTGTTCTAATCTTAAATCACCTAAATTTATAGTCAATAGGGATATTGTATTTGATGAATCTTACATGTTTCATCTGAGAAAGGAGTTAATAATTTCTCTAGGAAAAGAACAAAATTATAGCAGGAGGTGGAGCTGCAGATGGAAGCTTCACATAAAGTATTTGAAAGTACTTCAGGTCAATCTATTACAGATTTGCCTAGTTCTAGTTCTGGTGATGATCTACTTGTTCTTCAATCTATTTTCTCCTTTCGATGTGTTTCCATATAAGAGGACTGAACAAACAAGTAAAATAAATATTCTTTCTTTGCTTGAATTGTGTATGGGTTCAACCATAGTTTTCTGGTTCCGTTCAAATGCGACCCTCATTCTTTTGTGCAGGTGTTTTGAATTTTAGAGTAGAGCCATAATCATTTACTAATTTTTGATCTCGAATTAGGATTTTGGTTTCAATCTAGGTTCTATTTTTGTCACTGTAATCATGGTATTTGAAGATCTTCTATTTTTTTGTTGGTTTTTGTGCTTAATAATTCTTATGTCTATGACATGGGGTGGATGCTTTTGTATTAGAATGTCTATGCATTGAAAGAAAAGGTCAAATAACTCGGGCATGTGGTTTATATATTCCAAATATAACAAAATTGCTTATTGAAATATATATATTTTATCATGCAAATTAGAATAAAATTGTGACAATCAATATTGAAACAGTAACATATAAATATGTAATTAAACAATATATAAACTGACCCATTTGTGTATCAAGAACTATGATTAAACTTTATGTAGATAAGGGCTAATATTTGACACTGTCCTTAAGACAAATTTCACCCCCACACCTGATGCTTATGAAAATCAAAACATCTATCTCCTAGGATACAATGATTTTCACGTAATTACAAGTATCACTCCAATCTAATTGCTCAACGAACCATAAATTATATTGTGTACTCTTAGGTAAGAAAATTGCTAATGCAGAAAATATGACTATAAAGTTGATCTAAATTATGAGCTATGCCATCAAGTTAATCTAAATTACACAATTGTTTATCTTAGGTAACCCTAATCGATTATGAGCCTCGCGACATTCATAACAATAGGTGCATAAATTTAAATGTAGAGTTCTTAGTAGGAGTGCAATTTGGGCGGGTCAAACGCAACCCAAACTGAAAAAAATAGTGTTAGGGTTAGGGTTGAAAAACTTTAACCCGAATTGATGAAATTGGGCTTTACCCAAACTCAACCCAAGTTAAACCCGAATTCATGTATTATATTTATATCCATAATATAAAAATAAAATATAAATACATATTTTGTAATTATTATCATTTAAATGAATAGTGAAACATGATTTATAAGGACTATAGATGGTCAAAGAAGTTTAAACAACCAATGTCGAATAAGTAACAAGGGCAAAAGAAAGATACGAAGTTGTCATCCCACGTCAGATAGACAACTTAAATGACATATCCCCTCTCTCCTATATAAAGAAGGTTGACCCTTACACCCTTAATAAGTTGCCTTGATGAGTTTCATCTTAGTAGATCATATATGTAGGGGTGTCAATCATGTCTTGTCGGGCCATTTCTGTGTTGTGTTGTGTTACTTTTGGCCATGTTATTTTCATGTCAGGTGACTTTTGGTACGCATTGGGTTCGTGTCAATATTGATGACAATAAAAAATTATTTAATTCCACAACAACTTATTTAATACTATTTTAAAAATTTTAAAAATTATTAAATTTTTAGTTGGGTTAATTGCACCGAAGGTCCCCAAAGTATAGAGTTTGTCTCATTTTGGTTCACAATATTTCAATTGCATCATTTTGGTACCCATAAGTGCACCTTGAATGTGTAATTTCAACAATTTACGGATTTAGTTCACATTTTAGAGCTTGACATCAATAGTGGAGATGAATAAGTACCCTTGAGAGTGTTTAGTGCTAATCCTTTTTGGAGGGAACTTACATTTACTCAAGGAACAATTTTTTAAATTTCAAATTTGTTCAATAATCTCATTATGCTTGTCTTGGTTAGAGTGCATTTGGGTAGTTGATTGACTTTGTCTTGAAACACAATATGCTTTCTCATGCTTATCTAGAAATGATCTTAGGCCATCTTTGACTTAATTTGGACTTAGTCTTTTTCTTGTTAAAATATATGCAAAAAATTTGTTTTGAATTCTAAATCCTTGTACTGAACCTTTGGAAGTAATGAATGAAAAGAACCACATTTCTTTTGTTCCATCTTTCCCAAAGTCATTAATTTAATTACATTGCGACTATTGCATTTTGGTTGTTTGGTGAATTACCTTCCATGAGTGGATTGTTTAGTTTTATGCTTTGTGGTTTGAAAATAAAGTTTGTGAGGGACTAGCAAAACTCAAGTTGGGGGTGTGATTAGCACAAAATATTGCATATCATATATCTCTTTGCACCCTTTTATACTTGCTTTTGTGGTGAAAATGGGAGAAAATGCATTTAAACTAACAATTAATGAAGTTTTGTGTGGTTATAGGTAATGAGTGGGTAACGGAGTGTGTTAAGCTTCCATCATAGTGCTTAAAGACAATGGAGAAGAAGGGGAGGCTTAACGGGTGGCTCGGAAGGTCAAGAAACCAAGAAAATGGCAAATCAAGTGAAAACCTACTGGTAGGTTTGGTCATAAACCTACCAGAAGGTTTTGTATACTAAAAATCTTCTACTGCTGCCTCTGAAAAAACCTACCGATTGGTTTTGCCTATTGGGAAAAACCTACCGGTAGGTTTGTCATCGTTCTATCGTTAGGTTTTACCTAGAAATGCCAAACTCTACCTACCTGGGGTGCCCACCACTGCTTCTACCGCACATGCCTTGACACATTCTACATGCAAGAATACCCTCTTACAGCTAACATCTGATTTTGGAAGGAAAAGCATGGAAAAAGAAGAGAGAGAAAAAGAGAGGTTGGTCAAGGCATGGAAAGGGTCCAGGCATGCCCTGACCTTTCTTGTGTAGGTGTCCAATCCTCCCCCAATCATGAAATGTCTTCTCTCATANCCAATCCTCCCCCAATCATGGAATGTCTTCTCTCACAGACCATAGGGACCATGGAAAAATGGAAGGGGGATTCTACACCATTATTCAGCTTTTACATAGTTTTAGAGAGGGAAGCTCCAAGGAAGAAGACATCATTTTAGAGAGAGAAAGTTTAATTTTTGCATTTTCTTTCCCATTTCACTTTTAGTAAGTTGTATTTCACTTATAATCTTTATTTGTTGTACTTTAATCTCATGTATTTCAAGTGTAATCAAGTTTAGTTTCATGTTCTTGAATTTCTATGTTTACATTTGGGTTTTCTTTACAAATCTTTGTTGCTGGGTATGAAATGAATTCTCTTTTGTAGTTTAACTTTTTATTGCATCAATTCAAGTTCAAGGCTTTACTTCATCTCTAGTTCATCTCCATGTTTCTTTACAATATGTATGCTTTTGTTTTGAATATGGGTAGCTAAGCTTTTTGCTGGCTAATCCAAGGGGAATTTCCTCTTGGGTATGCTAAATCAACTATCCCCCATTCTCCCTTGTAGTGTAAGGTGTTTGGTTTGACTAGGTTGAGTGCGGACATGGTTGTGAGCTCTTGACACACTGTAGGCTTGTCACGGGGTATGCTTGAGCCTACACCTCCACATTAGTCCCTCACTTTCTACGAATCAATCAAGCACTGAGAAACCATCGGTAGAACATTTTGAGTTGATTTGACATTCTCATTGGAATAACCTCTTCGGATTAGTCAACCTTGTTTTCATTACATTTTTATCAAAAACACCACTCACCAAAACACACAACCACAAGATTTTACACTTTTTCATTTCTTTACAAAATCACCTTCACCACAATTAAATCTTCCTTCCTTGAGGAGACAACTTNAAGGTCAAGAAACCAAGAAAATGGCAAATCAAGTGAAAACCTACTGGTAGGTTTGGTCATAAACCTACCAGAAGGTTTTGTATACTAAAAATCTTCTAATGCTGCCTCTGAAAAAACCTACCGATAGGTTTTGCCTATTGGAAAAAACCTACCGGTAGGTTTGTCATCGTTCTATCGTTAGGTTTTACCTAGAAATGCCAAACTCTACCTACCTGGGGTGCCCACCACTGCTTCTACCGCACATGCCTTGACACATTCTACATGCAAGAATACCCTCTTACAGCTAACATCTAATTTTGGAAGGAAAAGCATGGAAAAAGAAGAGAGAGAAAAAGAGAGGTTGGTCAAGGCATGGAAAGGGTCCAGGCATGCCCTGACCTTTCTTGTGTAGGTGTCCAATCCTCCCCCAATCATGAAATGTCTTCTCTCATAGACCATAGGGACCATGGAAAAATGGAAGGGGGATTCTACACCATTATTCAGCTTTTACATAGTTTTAGAGAGGGAAGCTCCAAGGAAGAAGACATCATTTTAGAGAGAGAAAGTTTAATTTTTGCATTTTCTTTCCCATTTCACTTTTAGTAAGTTGTATTTCACTTATAATCTTTATTTGTTGCACTTTAATTTCATGTATTTCAAGTGTAATCAAGTTTAGTTTCATGTTCTTGAATTTCTATGTTTACATTTGGGTTTTCTTTACAAATCTTTGTTGCTGGGTATGAAATGAATTCTCTTTTGTAGTTTAACTTTTTATTGCATCAATTCAAGTTCAAGGCTTTACTTCATCTCTAGTTCATCTCCATGTTTCTTTACAATATGTATGCTTTTGTTTTGAATATGGGTAGCTAAGCTTTTTGCTGGCTAATCCAAGGGGAATTTCCTCTTGGGTATGCTAAATCAACTATCCCCCATTCTCCCTTGTAGTGTAAGGTGTTTGGTTTGACTAGGTTGAGTGCGGACATGGTTGTGAGCTCTTGACACACCGTAGGCTTGTCACGGGGTATGCTTGAGCCTACACCTCCACATTAGTCCCTCACTTTCTACGAATCAATCAAGCACTGAGAAACCATCGGTAGAATATTTTGAGTTGATTTGACATTCTCATTGGAATAACCTCTTCGGATTAGTCAACCTTGTTTTCATTACATTTTTATCAAAAACACCACTCACCAAAACACACAACCACAAGATTTTACACTTTTTCATTTCTTTACAAAATCACCTTCACCACAATTAAATCTTCCTTCCTTGAGGAGACAACTTCGAAATACCCATTCTAAGTAAAACACAACAATTGCAATTCTCTCTTCGCTATGGGAGCACTTTTGCACACACACACATTTTCATTTACACACTCATTTTCCCCATTTCTAGCATTGAACCTGAGGGGGAGTGACATTTTCCTATCCATATAAGTCATACACATAAACTGGGGTGATGTTTGGAGATTAAGGTGAATCAATAGCCAAGCAGGTACCGATACCAAAGGCATAGAGGTACCGATAGCTTATTTCTAGTAGGTTTTGGTACCGTTACCACAGGTAGGGAGGTACAGGTAGCTTCTTTGTTTCCTCCATGTTAGCCAGCTAAGTTCCAAGTACTAGGTGCCAGTACCCATTGATGTGGTACCGGTACCTCCTTTCTAGAGATCTTAGGTACAAGTACCTAGTGACTTGGTACTGGTACCTCTTCTTCTTGTCTTAAGATTTTTGGTTCCTTAAGCTCCAGAGCCATCCATCTTGAGATCCTCTCTTTCCCATTGACCTCAATCACTTAATGGGGTGTTTATGCCTGCCCTTTCCATCCTATCACATACAATAAAGTCATTCTCCATTAATTAGCAATTTGAATCCATTTCCCCAAAAATTCACTACAAAACAAGTTAAAATGGATGCAATGAAGATGTTTAATGTGCAATGTTCCACACTCATCAACTATGAGATCACTCGAGTGAGGTCAAGGGACTGCCTAAGCGAGCTCATAGAGCGAGCCCTGTTGTTCCTCCGTAGCCTTTTTCCCTTTTATTTCTTATGTCATAAATAGACTGCTTTAGTGAAGGCTAGCAAGCATAGGATGGTCCCTATTGGTTTTTAAAACCAAAAACCAAGAAAAAAAAAATGTCCTCTTGAGCATTAAAGGGTGTTGCTCAAAAGGGGTACAGTAATGGCGCAATCTATGTTTTCAAAATACCAAATGGTTTAGAAAATATTTTTCTTTTAAAATCACCAATGAGCTATTTAACTCTAATGCTCCTAAGTTAAATAAACCAATGGATCATCTTAGGTATCTAGGTTATTACTTTGTCCTAAACTTGAAAGTTTAATCAACATGTGAATAATGTAGTTTTGACGCTCGATCTCCTCCCTTCAATGATGCTTTCGAATCTTCAATCTTGATAGCATCATGACCATGGAAAATGTTGAGATTTACAATAGACTGCATGAATTTAAACAATTAAAAAGGTATATCAAACATGCACAATAGAGCCTTGTTCTTCCCGTGGATTGCCATCAACTATCTGTAATGACAAATATGGGCGGTTATATTACTTCTCCATCATAGAGCTTAAAGTTTGGGGCCGTGATTTTACTCGAAACTCTTTCCCTTTCTATCCATCTGCTGAAGGGGGACACCTCCATTCCCCTAATTTATTCACTCGTTGGCCTTCTTGCTAGCTTTCTAATGGATTTTTGATTTGGCCTTTTTAGTCTACTATCAAGCTCTTTTTTTATGAACTACTTCTAAGAATCCTCTTGCTCCTCAACACAAGTGGATTTTTTCCTTCCATTTTTATCTCAGGCATCCTCTCTTCGCCTTCCTCTATGCCTTTCTAGACTAGAACTCGACTTAGTGTGGATGGGCTCGTGTTTTACCTTGGCACGCTTCTAAGGCTTCGTGATCCCTCGACTTTCTTAAGGTTGTCCTTAGTGCTTCATTTTCTTTCCTTAGTTTCTTTGTCCCTTCTTGGGATTTTTTTAGTGTATCCTCGTGAGCATCTAGTTGGTCTTGAAAGACTAGACTAGCTTCATAAACGCTAGTATCCCTCATTCTTCTGGGTCTCGTCTTGAGGGTGGTATCTCCCTAACAACATGTTAAGGTCTTCGTGATCCCCATCCAAACTCCTTGTAGCATCTTATCTAATATCACTATCAGATAGAAACGATACTTGGCAGTGTTGGATAGGGTCATATTCATAAGCATTCTAATTACTATATGGTGATTCGATCATCCTAATTACTGTGTGGTGAGTTAATTATACTCCGCATGTTTGACATGAATCTTTCGCTCATAATTTCCCATAGACAATGCCAATTGTAAGAGAATAAATTCTCTTACCCTCTAATTTCGGTTTAATTGAGAATGAGTGAACAAAGGTTGCACTGTTTGTCCAATAGAACAAACAAGCTACCAAAGACTGGGGATGGGCCGGTCACAGGCACTCCGATTCTTAAGTTAGTAAGGGTTCTTATAGAAATCAAATAAGTTTGCAGTATTAGAAGTATGTACCTTAGACTCAAGCATAACCAGATATTTATAGCGCTGCATGGTAACTATTCTACCAAGATTTCAGTTATTTGCTATATTAGATGGCACACATAATTTTCTACCGGATTACTTTCGATTGATGCTGAAATTTCTCCCAATTCTCTCGTCATTTGTCCATTAGTTAGGGTATGCTAATAACATTCACCTATGACTTGGGCCACATTCTTATCAGTGCAGCCCTATCTCTAATTCATCTGGATAACCTAGCTATCTCATTTGTTGAATGATTTTGTTTGGAAGATTACTTATGAAATCTGCTTGGTCTTGCTTTTCATTTGGTCATATTGATAGCTCAGCCTATTTGGCCAAACACTTTAGCCGTTTGTTCGATGAGTTGGAATGGAGATTGTAGTTCCCCATGTGTCTCTTGCATGTATTTTTTGTCAAGTGTTTTAGGAAACGTGAGTTCATTAATTGTCTTAATCATGTGTAGTCATTTTACACTCCTTTAAGTAAGTACAAAGGGAAAAAAAAACACTTCTGCATCTTAAAGGGAGGAAAAAAATGGCTTTAACACAACGAAATGTCATTCTTTGGAATGTTTTTGTGAAACCCGGGAAAATTTAAATTTTTTATAAAAAAGGGTAAAATGGTAATTTGTCATTATAGTGTGGGTTGAAAACAAGTACTTTTCTAGACCTCGAATGATGAAACGAACATCACCATTGGATTCGTCTCGCGAAATCTAGTTACCTAGATAAATTTTGTCGAATTCTGAGATAGTTAGGTTTTTCACATTTTTCAAGGTGACAAGTGTCCGGTGACCCCAAAAAAATGAAATTTTTATAAAAATTTTAAAATTTAAAAAATATTTTAAATAAAGTTTATATAAAATATTTTGAGCTTAAACCAGTATGAAAATTAATTATTTTGGAGCGAAAAACGGACCCGAACAAAGGAGGACACTTGGCCCGACGAGAGCCAAGTCTTTAAAACTATAAATAGGGGTAAAATATCTGAAATATCAGCTTTTTTCTTCCCTATGGCCGGCTGTATCAGAGATTAAGAGAGAAAAGAGAGCAAAGAGGGAAAAACCAAATATCTTAAGCCTTCTCCTTCGATTTCCCGAAGATCCGTCGGTCGGAATCGCTCGAGCCAAGAATTAAAGTTGCTCTACGCGAAGAGGGCTACGCGTGGGTACCAAGAACGAAGATTTTCACTGAAGATCAAAAGGCAAGATTTTAGAAAAATCAAAGTCTTGAACTTTTGGGGGTGTTCTTGGAGGTTCTAGTATTCATTTACGCTTCAAGAGGTAGATTTTCCTACTTTGGTTCATTCTAACCTATGGTGTTCATAGGAGAGGGGTTTAAGCATGTGGGGTTGTATAGCCTTTGCATGAGGTTGGTGTTTTGGTGAATATGAGAAATGGATGTAATATACATTCTATCTTGAAGTGATTTTGTTTCTTGTAATATGTGGTTACTTGAAATGGTTTGTAGAAATCACTTAGTATGATTTCTTGAGCTATGTGGTTACTTGGAATGGTTATGTGAATATATGACTTGAGTGCCTTTAAGGTGTTTGATAAAATGCCTTTGTGAAATAAAGTGTGTTAATTGCATGAGATTATGCTATAACATGCTTGGATAATGTGGTAATGTGAAATCATATGCTTATGATATGATTTATGATTGAAATGTACTTGTTAATACATGCATGTTTTGATATATATTGACATTGTGACAAATATTGTATTTATATGCTTAGGATATAATTTACCATGGATGTGTTGGAAATTATTCATATGTCATTCTTAACATATTGAACATTATGTCGTTGTGCAACGGTGCATCACATTGCACATGCATGGAAACATGACATCACATTTATGGATATGAGTCATGAGTGTGGGTGTGTGTATGAATGGTTAATCAAACACCATTCTTGGTGATTGATGGGTGGACTCGGGAAAGTTGGGTTGAAAATCCGAATGAGTCACATGGTTGCATGAAAGAAAAACTTGTGTCGGGTATAACAAGAAAGAGTAGATTCCCCCCTCGGGTGCAAGACCCGGCGACTTGGTTATACACTCCCTTTTGATGAAATTCTGAAAAACTATAGTATGGTGTACGGAATTGGTGGTATAAAATCCAAAATCTGTTGCCCAACAAGACACAAGATTTTGATTGACAAAGTACTCATACAATGAGTAACACCCATCAATGATTTGGTTTTATAATAAAACAACTTTTATTTCAAACGATCATTTGGTGGATTTTTTCGTCAATTGACGGATTCAGTATACCTTGGCATTGCATTGTGTCGTGGGAGTCGGTGATGACTTGGGTTTAAGTGCATGAGTGAGTATCATCTCATTTCATGGCATGACATGATTACATTCCACATTTAATGCATATTCTTGTATGAAATGATTGTTAAATGTTGTTTGTTGCTTATACACACCACATATGCACCTAAGGTGGAGAGTAGCCTCTGTAGGGATTATTCTATTGGGCGTTGGCTCACCCTATACGGGAAAACATTTCAGGTGGGAGAGATACACCAGTGGATGGCTCCATTTTGGACCCTTATGTTTGAAGAAAGCCAAATGTGGCTTTATTTTGTGTTAATGTAAAATATTTGTGAAAATAATGTTTTGGGCATGTAATCTTTTGCAAATAATTGTAATAGAACTTATATAGACTTTTATTAAACTAACCTTGCATGTGTTGATATAAAAACGGATAATTGGATCCGGTGTGGCCAATGTTTACTTATAATTGGACCCGGTGTGATCATTGTTGAATATTGGACCTCAGATGGGTCTTTTTATTATATGATTGCACAGGTTGAGTTTTGGGTAGAGCTTCCCGTACAAATGAGATGTTGTCCGAATTTTGTCAAAATTATGGTTCCTAGTAAATGGAGCATAATGGTGTGATATCGAATTACTCGGTATCCACGGGTATTCCGCGGGTTGATGGATAATCAATGGACTCCCAGATTTTGGGGTGTCACAGCTTGTTATCAGAGCATAGGCATACGAATAACCTAGGGCTCGATGGGCACGGGTATAGACCATTGCATTCCATATGCATTTCATGTTATGTGCTCTACTTGCTACATGCTATGTGTTACTTGTTATGTGAATTATATGCATGATAGAAATGTATAGGGATGGGAATACACTGGGGTTAGAAAACATAACCTTGGAAGTTTGGAAAAAAAAATGGTATAGTTCAATGAGTAAATGTCTACTAAATACGTGATCCCTAATTTGGGATATTAACTAATTGATCTATTGCTATCTTATGTGTGTGTAGATGGCAACTAGAGAAAGGGGAAGTCGGGGTGGATGGAACAACCAACCACCACCACCGACCTTTGACCAACAAGCCTTCATGGAGGCTATTGGTGCGACGGCGGCTACCATTGCACAAGCTAGTGCTACGGCCACTACTATTGTACAAACAGGTGCAAGTGGGACTCAAGGAGGTTCAAGTCACCTCCAGAAGTTCAAGGCACACAATCCTCCGATCTTTCTGGGAGGGGCGGATCCTATGGTGGCTGACCATTAGTTTCGACAAGTGGATAAGATTTTGAGGGCTATGGAGATTACCTCCGATGCCACGAAGATAATGCTAGCTACTTTTCAGCTAGAGGGAGGATCCCAAGTGTGATGGGATTGGGTCAAGGACTCCAAGAACTTGGAGTCCTTGACATGGGTAGAATTCAAGGAGCTTTTTATGGGAAAGTACTTCCCAACGGCTGCTCGACATGCAAAGGCTTGGGAGTTCTTAGACTTGAGACAAGGGACGATGATGGTGATGGAGTACGTGGCTATGTTTACAGAGTTAGCCCGTTTCACCGATGACTACATGGCCACAGATATGGCCAAAGTGGGGAAGTTTGAGGATGGTCTTAAGTTGTCCATCCGGGGTAAAATTGTGGGTCTTCTTCTACAAGACTTAGACTCGATGGTCGGACTGCTATGGCCATTGAGAGAGAGGTGGATGACGCAAGAAGCCTCCGGGAGTCTGGTGCAAAAGAAAAGAAGAAGGAGGGTCAATCCTCTTCTTCTAGCTCGAGGACTTCTACTCCATAAGGGTTTCAGGGACAGGGCCATAGGTATCAAGGCCAAGGCCAAGGTCAAGGTCAATCCTCCCAAGGTGGGGGAAATCAGAGGCATTCCTACCAGACTGGCCAGAGGACATGCTATCATTGCCACCAACCGGGTCACATGAAGAGGGATTGTCCTCGAAGGCAGGGATCCCAGGTTCATAGGTTATCAGAGTCTCAAACTTCAGTGGGGCAACAACAGACACAGTATGCTCCTCACTACCCTATTATGGGTCAAGGCAGTCAGTACCAGTTTCAGGGTACAGCAGAAGGCCCTACTACTTCTCGTGCGGGGACTACGCAAGCTAGCCAGATGGACCAAGGAATGGTTCAAGGATGAGGTCAGGGCTTACAAACTGGTACTTCGGGGACCCAGGGGCATGTCTACGCCATGGTACCTCAGACTGAGCCTACAGATCCGTCGATGATACAGGGTACATTATTACTCTCTCGCTTATGGGCAAGGGTATTATTTGATTTTGGTGCATCACATTCATTTATTGATGTATCTTGTGTGAAAGACTTGGGCTTAGAGGTTGAGACCTTGGAAGAGCCATTGCATATGAGTTCTCTCCTAAGAGCTAAGGTGATAATTGATCAAATATGTCAGGGTTGTGAGTTAGAGATCTCGGGGATTTTACTCACCATGGACCTTAGGGTCATGAACATGTTCGAGTTTGATGTTATCCTTGGTATGGATTGGTGGGCGTCACATTGTGTAGTCATTGATTGTGATCGAAAGAGGGTTACTGCTTATACGCCGGAGGGTATTTGTTTCAAGTTCCAGGGGGAAAAGAATGATGTTTTACCTCAGGCTGTGTATGACTTTAGATGGCACAGACAGTTGATGGGTTGACTTACAAGCCTTACCCTGGAGGACGAGGCAAGATAGGAGTTGGGCCTTCCTCGGGTTGTATGTGAGTATGAGGATGGTTTTTCGGATGAGCTACCGGGATTACCTCCACATAGGAATGTAGACTTCATCATTGAGTTGTATTTCGGTACATCGCCTATCTCTATGACTCCACACAGGATGGCACCAGCTTAGTTGCAAGAACTCAAGATCTGGTTGCAAGAATTATTGGACAAGGGCTTCATTAGACCGAGCACTTCACCTTGGGGCGCTCCGGTGTTGTTTGCCAAGAAGAAGGATAAAACCCTTCGATTGTGCATAGACTATCGACAGTAGAATAGGGTTACTATCAAGAATAGGTACCCTTTGTCGAGGATTGATGACTTTTTTAATCAGCTGAGAGGGGCACGGGTCTATTCCAAGATAGATCTTCATACAAGTTACCATCAGTTGAGGGTTAGGGAGGAAGATATCCCTAAGACGGCATTTAGAACGCGGTATGAGTATTTCGAGTTCATAGTGATGCCATTTGGATTAACAAATGCTCCAGCGGCATTCATGGACCTCATGCACAGAGTATTCCAAACCTATTTAGATCAATTGTTGTAGTTTTTGTTGATGACATCTTGAGCTACTCCAAGTCGGAGGAGGAGTATGAGGGTCACTTGAGGATTGTTCTCCAGACATTGAGAGAGCATCAGTTGTACGCCAAGTTCAGCAAGTGTGAATTTTGGCATATGGAGGTAAAGTTTTTGGGGCATATAGTGTCGGCTTCGAGTGTATCTGTGGATCTGAAGAAGGTTGAGGCAGTTATGAATTGGGAGAGACCGAAGTCAGTATTTGAGATACATAGTTTCTTGGGATTGGTGGGGTACTACCGGCGATTTATTGAGGATTTCTCCTGATTGACTGTGCCTATGAAGAAGTTGACCTGGAAAGAGGTCAAGTTTGTGTGGAATGATTCTTGTGAGAATGCATTCCAGGAGTTGAAGAGGAGACTTACTTCAACTCCTATTCTGATAGTTCCAGAACGGGGACAGAGGTATACGGTCTATTGTGATGCCTCGAAGGACATGCTGGGATGTGTTTTGATGCAGTCCGGGAGGGTAGTAGCTTATAGTTCTCGACAGCTAAAGAATCATGAGCAGAATTATCTTACACATGACATGGAGTTGGCAGCCATTGTCTTTGCCTTAAAGGCTTGGCGTCACTACCTGTATGACGAGCAGTTTGAAGTGTTTTTGGACGACAAGAGTCTGAAGTACATTTTTACACAATGAGACCTCAACATGAGGCAACGCAGGTGGATGGAGTACCTCAAAGATTATGACTTCACTTTGCATTACCATCCTGGTAAAGCAAATGTGGTGGCTGATGCACTCAGCCGAAAGTCACGAGGAGTTGTGGCAAGTGTGGCTTAGCGAGAGTGACAGATGCTCGAGATTGTGGGATAGTTCGGGCTATGTTATATGGGTCAGGCTCAGGGTTCTCTGGGGAGTTTGGTGGCTAAGCCGTCTCTACTGAGTAAGGTGATTGAGTCCTAGAGTTAGGACATAGAGCTATCAGCCATCAAGGATCGAGTACGGTAAGGTACAGGTGACGAGGCTGGACCATTCACTCGGATGGTAGTCTTCAGTTTAGGGGAAGAATTGTGGTTCCTCAGTCAGTGGAGCTTAGAGAAGAGATTCTTAGAGAGTTCCATTGTTCCCGTTTTGCTGTGCATCCAAGTGGCACGAAGATGTACCATGATCTTCGTTGCCAATATTATTGGAGCGGGATGAAGAAAGATGTTGGAAATTTTGTTAGCCGATGTCTCACGTGTCAGCAGGTTAAGGCTGAGCACTAGAGACCAGCGAGATTACTCTAGCCCTTGGAGGTAGCTAAATGGAAGTGAGAACATGTCATGATGGATTTTGTGAATCACTTGCCACGGACATCATGGGGTCATGATGCGGTGTGGGTGGTAGTGGACTGGCTTACCAAGTCGGCACACTTTTTAGCGGTGCGGATGACCTTCACACTGGAGGAATTCTGTGGGTTGTATATACGGGAGATTGTCAGGCTACATGGAGTGCCCATATCTATTGTATCGGACCGGGATCCCTGATTTACGACTAATTTTTGGGAGAGTTTCCAGCGAGCCATGGGGATACAGTTAATGATGAGCACTGTTTTTCATCCCTAGACGAACGATCAGTCTGAGAGGACTATCCAGACTTTAGAGGACATGCTACGGACATACGTCCTAGATCTTAAAGGTAGCTAGGAAGATCACTTACCCTTGGTGGAGTTCACATACAATAACAGTTACTAGGCGAGCATACAGATGGCACCCTATGAGGCATGATATGGGAGGCTATGCCGTTCTCTGGTTTGTTGGAGGGAGGTGAGAGAGAGATCCTCTGTGGGTCCGAATTTGGTCAGGGACACCTCTGAGAAGGTGGACTTGATACGGAAGCGTCTTCTCCCGGCTCAGAGCCAACAGAAGTGCTATGCCGACAGACGGTGGCGACCTCTAGAGTTTGAGGTGGGAGATCATGTCTTCTTGAAGGTGATGCCTAGGAGAGGAGTGGTCAGGTTTGGTAAGCGGGGAAATCTGTCACCAAGGTATATCGGGTCCTTCGAGGTACTCGAGAGGGTGGGTGTAGTGGCTTACCGGTTGGCGTTACCGCCAAATCTATCAGGTGTCCATTCGGTTTTTCATGTCTCTATGCTTTGGAAATACACCTTGGATCCGGCTCATGTGGTGGATTGGGGAGAGTTTGTTGTTGATGCTGATGGGACCTTCGAGGAGGGACCGGTGCGCATCATGGATAGTCAGGAACAAGTTTTACGAGGCAAGACTGTGAGGCTAGTGAAGGTACTGTGGCAGCACCGAGGAGTAGAGAAGACGACATGGGAGCGCGAGGACACCATCCGTACCAATTATCCTTTCTTATCCGAGGATGGAGGTATATTCTTATAGTCTTTTAGTATTATTTGACTGTTGCATATGCATGTGACTGTATGTGTATGTGTATGTGAATTTTCGAGACGAAATTTTTTTTAAGGGGCGAAGAATCTGAAACCCGGGAAAATTTGAAATTTTTATAAATAAAAAAAAAAGGGCAAAATGATAATTTGTTATTATAGTGCAGGCTGAAAACTGATATATTTCTAGACCTCAGATGATGAAACGGACCTCACCGTTGGATTCGTCTAGTGAAATCTAGTTACCCAAAAAAATTTTGTCAAATTCTGAGATAGTCAGGTTTTTCACGTTTTTCGAGGTGATAGTGTTAGATGACCCCAAAAAAATAAAATTTTTATAAAAATTTTAAAATTTGAAAAATATTTTAAATAAAGTGCATATAAAATATTTTGAGCTTAAATCGGTACGAAATTTAATCGTTTCAGAGCAAAAAATGGACTCGAACAAAAGAGGACACTTGGTGTGATGAGGGCCAAGTCTTTAAAACTATAAATAGGGGGAAATATCTGAAATATCATCTTTTTCATCCCCAATGGCCGGCTGTATCAGAGATTAAGAGAGCAAAGAGGGAAAAACCAAATATCTTAAGCTTTCTCTTTCGATTTCCCGAAGATCCGTCTATTGGAATTGCTCTAGCTAAGAATTAAAGTTGCTTTACGCGACGAGAGCTACGCGTGGGTACCAAGAATGAAGATTTTCACCGAAGATCAAAAGGCAAGATTTTAGATAAATCAAAGTCTTGAACTTTTGGGGGTGTTCTTGGAGGTTCTAGTATTCATTTACGCTTCAAGAGGTAGGTTTTCCTACTTTGGTTCATTCTAACCTATGGTGTTCATAGGAGAGGGGTTTAAGCATGTGGGGTTGTATAGCCTTTGCATGAGGTTGGTGTTTTGGTGGATATGAGAAATGGATGGAATATACATTCTATCTTAAAGTGGTTTTGTTTCTTGAGCTATGTGGTTACTTGAAATGGTTATGTGAATATATGACTTGAGTGCCTTTAAGGTGTTTGATAAAATGCCTTTATGAAATAAAGTGTGTTAATTGCATGAGATTATGCTATAACATGCTTGGATAATGTGGTAATTTGAAATCATATGCTTATGATATAATTTATGATTGAAATGTACTTGTTGATATATACATGTTTTGATATATATTGACATTATGACAAATATGGTACTTATATGCTTATGNCAGGTGGATGGAGTACCTCAAAGATTATGACTTCACTTTGCATTACCATCCTGGTAAAGCAAATGTGGTGGCTGATGCACTCAGCCGAAAGTCACGAGGAGTTGTGGCAAGTGTGGCTTAGCGAGAGTGACAGATGCTCGAGATTGTGGGATAGTTCGGGCTATGTTATATGGGTCAGGCTCAGGGTTCTCTGGGGAGTTTGGTGGCTAAGCCGTCTCTACTGAGTAAGGTGATTGAGTCCTAGAGTTAGGACATAGAGCTATCAGCCATCAAGGATCGAGTACGGTAAGGTACAGGTGACGAGGCTGGACCATTCACTCGGATGGTAGTCTTCAGTTTAGGGGAAGAATTGTGGTTCCTCAGTCAGTGGAGCTTAGAGAAGAGATTCTTAGAGAGTTCCATTGTTCCCGTTTTGCTGTGCATCCAAGTGGCACGAAGATGTACCATGATCTTCGTTGCCAATATTATTGGAGCGGGATGAAGAAAGATGTTGGAAATTTTGTTAGCCGATGTCTCACGTGTCAGCAGGTTAAGGCTGAGCACTAGAGACCAGCGAGATTACTCTAGCCCTTGGAGGTAGCTAAATGGAAGTGAGAACATGTCATGATGGATTTTGTGAATCACTTGCCACGGACATCATGGGGTCATGATGCGGTGTGGGTGGTAGTGGACTGGCTTACCAAGTCGGCACACTTTTTAGCGGTGCGGATGACCTTCACACTGGAGGAATTCTGTGGGTTGTATATACGGGAGATTGTCAGGCTACATGGAGTGCCCATATCTATTGTATCGGACCGGGATCCCTGATTTACGACTAATTTTTGGGAGAGTTTCCAGCGAGCCATGGGGATACAGTTAATGATGAGCACTGTTTTTCATCCCTAGACGAACGATCAGTCTGAGAGGACTATCCAGACTTTAGAGGACATGCTACGGACATACGTCCTAGATCTTAAAGGTAGCTAGGAAGATCACTTACCCTTGGTGGAGTTCACATACAATAACAGTTACTAGGCGAGCATACAGATGGCACCCTATGAGGCATGATATGGGAGGCTATGCCGTTCTCTGGTTTGTTGGAGGGAGGTGAGAGAGAGATCCTCTGTGGGTCCGAATTTGGTCAGGGACACCTCTGAGAAGGTGGACTTGATACGGAAGCGTCTTCTCCCGGCTCAGAGCCAACAGAAGTGCTATGCCGACAGACGGTGGCGACCTCTAGAGTTTGAGGTGGGAGATCATGTCTTCTTGAAGGTGATGCCTAGGAGAGGAGTGGTCAGGTTTGGTAAGCGGGGAAATCTGTCACCAAGGTATATCGGGTCCTTCGAGGTACTCGAGAGGGTGGGTGTAGTGGCTTACCGGTTGGCGTTACCGCCAAATCTATCAGGTGTCCATTCGGTTTTTCATGTCTCTATGCTTTGGAAATACACCTTGGATCCGGCTCATGTGGTGGATTGGGGAGAGTTTGTTGTTGATGCTGATGGGACCTTCGAGGAGGGACCGGTGCGCATCATGGATAGTCAGGAACAAGTTTTACGAGGCAAGACTGTGAGGCTAGTGAAGGTACTGTGGCAGCACCGAGGAGTAGAGAAGACGACATGGGAGCGCGAGGACACCATCCGTACCAATTATCCTTTCTTATCCGAGGATGGAGGTATATTCTTATAGTCTTTTAGTATTATTTGACTGTTGCATATGCATGTGACTGTATGTGTATGTGTATGTGAATTTTCGAGACGAAATTTTTTTTAAGGGGCGAAGAATCTGAAACCCGGGAAAATTTGAAATTTTTATAAATAAAAAAAAAAGGGCAAAATGATAATTTGTTATTATAGTGCAGGCTGAAAACTGATATATTTCTAGACCTCAGATGATGAAACGGACCTCACCGTTGGATTCGTCTAGTGAAATCTAGTTACCCAAAAAAATTTTGTCAAATTCTGAGATAGTCAGGTTTTTCACGTTTTTCGAGGTGATAGTGTTAGATGACCCCAAAAAAATAAAATTTTTATAAAAATTTTAAAATTTGAAAAATATTTTAAATAAAGTGCATATAAAATATTTTGAGCTTAAATCGGTACGAAATTTAATCGTTTCAGAGCAAAAAATGGACTCGAACAAAAGAGGACACTTGGTGTGATGAGGGCCAAGTCTTTAAAACTATAAATAGGGGGAAATATCTGAAATATCATCTTTTTCATCCCCAATGGCCGGCTGTATCAGAGATTAAGAGAGCAAAGAGGGAAAAACCAAATATCTTAAGCTTTCTCTTTCGATTTCCCGAAGATCCGTCTATTGGAATTGCTCTAGCTAAGAATTAAAGTTGCTTTACGCGACGAGAGCTACGCGTGGGTACCAAGAATGAAGATTTTCACCGAAGATCAAAAGGCAAGATTTTAGATAAATCAAAGTCTTGAACTTTTGGGGGTGTTCTTGGAGGTTCTAGTATTCATTTACGCTTCAAGAGGTAGGTTTTCCTACTTTGGTTCATTCTAACCTATGGTGTTCATAGGAGAGGGGTTTAAGCGTGTGGGGTTGTATAGCCTTTGCATGAGGTTGGTGTTTTGGTGGATATGAGAAATGGATGGAATATACATTCTATCTTAAAGTGGTTTTGTTTCTTGAGCTATGTGGTTACTTGAAATGGTTATGTGAATATATGACTTGAGTGCCTTTAAGGTGTTTGATAAAATGCCTTTATGAAATAAAGTGTGTTAATTGCATGAGATTATGCTATAACATGCTTGGATAATGTGGTAATGTGAAATCATATGCTTATGATATGATTTATGATTGAAATGTACTTGTTGATATATGCATGTTTTGATATATATTGACATTGTGACAAATATGGTATTTATATGCTTAGGATATAATTTACCATGGATGTGTTGGAAATTATTCATATGTCATTCATAGCATATTGAATATTATGTTGTTGTGCAATGGTGCATCACATTGCATATGCACGGAAACATGACATCACATTCATGGGCATGAGTCATGAGTGTGGGTGTGTGTATGCATGGTTAATCAAACACCATTCTTGGTGATTGATGGGTGGACTCGGGAAATTTGGGTTGAAAATCCGAGTGAGTCACATGGTTGCATGAAAGAAAAACTTGTGTCGAGTATAGCAAGAAGGGGTAGATTCCCACCTCGGGTGCAAGACCCGGCGACTTGGTTATTCACTCTCTTGTNGGGTTGAAAATCAGAATGAGTCACATAGTTGCATGAAAGAAAAACTTGTGTCGGATATAGCAAGAAGGGGTAGATTCCCCCCTCGGGTGCAAGACCCGGCGACTTGTTTATACATTCTCCTGTGGTGATATTCCGAAAAAGTGTAGTATAGTGTACGGAACCGGCGATATAAAATCCAAAATCCGTTGCCCAATAAGACACAAGATTTTGATTTACAAAGTACTCATACAATGAGTAACACACATCAATGATTTGGTTTTATAATAAACCAACTTTTATTTCAAACGATCATTTGGTGGATTTTTTCGTCAATTGACGAATTCAGTATACCTTGGCATTGCATTGTGTCGTGGGAGTCGGTGATGACTTGGGNTCAAACGATCATTTGGTGGATTTTTTCGTCAATTGACGGATTCAGTATACCTTGGCATTGCATTGTGTCGTGGGAGTCGATGATGACTTGGGTTTAAGTGCATGAGTGAGTATCATCTCATTTTATGNCAATATATCTTGGTATTGCATTGTGTCGTGGGAGTCAGTGATGACTTGGGGTAAAGTGCATGAGTGAGTATCATCTCATTTCATGACATGACATGATTACATTCCACATTTAATGCATATTCTTGTATGGAATGATTGTTAAATGTTGTTTGTTAGTTATACACACCACATTGATTGTTAAATGTTGTTTGTTGTTTATACACACCACATATGCACCTAAGGTGGAGAGTAGCCTCTGTAGGGATTGTTTTATTGGGCGTTGGCTCACCCTATACGGAAAAACATTTAAGGTGGGAGAGATACACCGGTGGATGGCTCCACTTTGGACCCTCATGTTTGAAGAAAGCCGAATGTAGCTTTTTTTTGTGTTAATGTAAAACATTTGTGGAAATAATGTTTTGGGCATGTAATATTTTGCAAATAATTGCAATAGAACTTGTATAGACTATTATTAAACTAACCTTGCATGTATTGATATAAATATGGATAATTGGATCCGGTGTGGCCAATGTTTACTTATAATTGAACCCGGTGTAGTCATTGTTGAAAATTGGACCTCGGATGGGTCTTGTTATTATATGATTGCACATGTTGAGTTTTGGGTAGAGCTTCCCGTACAAAGGAGATTCTGTCCGAATTTCGTCAAAATTATGGTTCCTGGTAAATGGAGCATAATGATGTGATATCGAATTTCTCGGTATTCACGAGTATTTCACGGGTTAATGGGTAATCAATGAACCTCCGGATTTTGGGGTGTCATAGCTTCAAACTTTAATGAGCACTTTATAAGACCAATGGATGTGGCCACAATATTATAATTTGACATTCCAATGGGATTGTGAACATATATTTGTAAGTAATGTTGGTAGTTGAGGTGATGAATGCTACCAATTCCTGCTATAGTATTTGACACGTATCACTTGTTCAATCTGAATGTTTCCATTTTTTTATATGCTTTATTTTTGTTGGGGGGGGGGGGGGCCATTGAGTTTTTTGGGGGAA
>CAUOFW020003125.1:520806-548859 GCA_963454935.2 Ilex paraguariensis
ACTTGAGGTTTTGGTGCGAAAGATTTCTATTAGTATGATCGAGGAAAAATTATTGAATCTTTTGGCGCTTGTATTTTTAATATGATTTCGATAAATTTTATTAGCACCACTCAAGTTTGGTAAAATTATATCGAAGATCACAAATATTTAAAAATAATATTGATATTCCTAAATTTTTATAACATAGCACAAACTCCTATGCTGAACTAATATTGGGAATTCTTAAAGTCATATGTGCCCTTATTTCCATTTTATTAATAACTCTTGATAAAAAGTTCCAATAGGCCATCTTTTATGTTGTTTGGAATTGTTAAGGGGTTACCATATCATTACAAATCAAGGGATAATAGTGTAATTTACCCAGATTGTTTTGCCTACTTCCATTTGTTGCCCTTTACGTTAGTTTGATTAAAAAATTAACGAGGAATGCAACAAGTGTAGGCTTTAATTTTTCGAAATCTATAATCAATTTGTTTATCCTAAATCCACTTAAATTTTTCCAACCAATGTACAACACTTTGTGACATTGCAAGGAGGAATGATACTATGAAACCAAACAAAGATACTCATCAAATCACTAATATGCAAAAAGGTCAAAAACACATATCCGGAATGTATCAAGTTTACTTTTACAATTCTTATTAGATGATGGGTTTGGGTCAGGGACCCAAACTAGGGCACCCATGGGTCCACCCAATTGAAAAAAGCCTAAAAGGCAGGACCTTTGGAGGTGTCATTTACCACCCAAAATATGTGTCTATTAAATATTAACAAACATGTCTATGTAGGATATGTCTCTTGATGACAACCATTGGTGATTAACTCTAATTAGTATGTAAATTAAAATAGTTAAATAAGTTATTTATGTAAGATAAAATAGTTAAAAACTGTAAATTAGGGTTAGTGCATAAGTTAGGGTTTATGTGTGTAATGCCTGAAATTTCAAGGTTTTTGTGCAGAAATTGAGGCAATCTGCTAAAGCTTAAACCAGCAAGGATGCAAGTGTAATATCAACAAGAATCTGCCAGAACAGTGTAGAGAAACACCACCACATTTTAGTGCATCTAGCCTAATACGGTTCACCCTTATACTTTTTCTAGTATCTTCATTTTTCTTATAAATAGGCCTGGCCAGCTTCTTTAACTGAGAGATGAAAGAAGGGAGTTCCAGGAAGTCTTGGAGAGAAATTCAAGCATATTCAAAGAGATTCAAGAATCCAAGGGGAGATCCTGTCCAACCTACTTTCCAGCCAGAATTCTATTATTTCTATGTTTATGTTCTATCTTTCTACTTGGAGAATTGAATTTCCGCAACCTTTTTGCTTTAACTGATATTAAGGGTGGTTGTATTTCAACTAATCATTAGGAAAGGAGTTTCGGTATTTTATTTAGTATTGTAATGAAACTTACCCGCGCTTCTTGAGTGTTAATAGCAATGGGGTGTGAATAGTTTACTTATACCCTTCAGTAAGGGGTGAACAAATTTATATTGGTTAAAAATTATGGGAATGACGATGTTTAATTATGCTTTATTGATATATATACCTCCCTTAAATGATGGGTGGTTATATTTATAATATGCGCACGATTATGAACACCGAGCAGTACTTAATATTCTATACCACAATATCTACTATTATGTACTTCATGCATGATACAGTGATGTACGTTGTCACACTTCCACCCTAGATCACATAGGGTGAGCAGCGGACCGGCCACCAAGGCCTTAACCAACCATCCCTATACATAATAAATGCAGAATACAGCGGAAGACAAACAATAAAGTGATTCATTCCACTGATCTAATGAATACCAGAGGAATAAACTAACATTACCGACATTATTATTAAACTCATGTAAAACAATAATTAATCCTTAAGGTTCACTACTCTAAGCATAAGCAACATTATTCACAAAACAATTGAATATTGTCTCAAAATTACAAATGACATTTATTCCTAAAAACCTACGATAAAATAAATCTTCAATTCTTCTAATCCTTTGTCTATCCGAGGACTTACTCCTCCCCTTAATCCTCACCTGAAAAATGTTAAATGTTTATGTGAGCATAAAGGCCCGAGAATAGCAATCACCTCTAATAAGGTGTAAAAATAAATCCCAGAGTTTATATATAAAATAAACTCTAATACATACATAAGTATAATATATTGTACACCATCCCCTCCCACATAATCATTTAAACCAAAATGATTTTACGATCACAAATAACTTTGTAAATGAAAAGATATTTATAACCCAAAATACCACTCATTTTCACAAATAACTTTATAAATGAAAATATAGGTATAACCTAAAACACTCACACACATTCAATTCCCAAACACACTTGTCAAACATGTTTGTAACCACTAGCCTACTAACTGGCCCAGTCTTTTGTTACCACTAGCCTGGTAACTGACCCAGTCTCTTGTCATCACTAGCCTGATAACTGACCCTATCTCTTGTTACCACTAGCCTGATAACTGGCTCAGTTTCTTGCAATCACTAGCCTGATGACTGGCCCAGTCGCTTATTACCACTTAAACCTGGTACCTCAGTCCCCGTCTCATAAACATGATTTTCACACACACCAAAACTGTAATTTTAATTCCAACGCACACAAAATTTCCCTTTCATCACCAAAGCAATGATATAAAATTTTTTCACAAGTTTTTCAAAATTCACATGTGTAACAATTCACAATTTCAAATCATTCAATTTCAACCCCAAACATCAACAAATATATCATATATATGAAAAATCCACACGCACGCACCCACACATTTAATATAAAAAATCCTCTCAAAAGAAGTAGTAAACTACTCACCTTGATTTCTAAAATCCAATACAAAACATTCTTCTCAATCTTAATGCAATCACCACTTAATCTAAAATAACATATAAGAATTATTTCTTTTTTCTAATCTCGTCATTTCGCGATTCTATATTTAATTTTTATACTTCCTACCCCTTGATATATACTTAATATATATATATATTACATATAAATATCCTTTCTAATATGAGATAAAAGGGTATGGAAGTATTCTGGGCTGTTTAGAAAATTTTTCTAAAGTTTTGGGGTCAAATCATAATTTTTGAAACTTTTTGAGCCAAAGTGTAATTTCCTTGAAAAACGAATTTTTTTTTTCAGGCTTGCCAGAAATATTCCAGAATTCTGTTCTTGCAACTTACAAAGTAAAAAGGTACTTAAAAATGAAGTTTAGAAGAATAAATGGGTCAAAATTAAACTCTTTAAAACTAAAGGGGAGTTTGTGTATTTTTTTGGAATTGGTCTTCTTCTTCCAGCGGCAGAACCTCGAATTCCTTTCCCCTTTGTTTTCTTTTTTCTTTGTAAGACATTAAACAAATTCTTTAAAGGCCTTAAAAATAATAAATGTATATTAGGTCTCAAAAACTTAAATTAATAACTTCCAATAAAACCCATTTATACATCCATCACTATTCTTCACCATATATATATATATATATATATAATGTTTAAATACAAAATGAAATTTCAATCTGAAGACTAACCTTGATGATTAAATTTTCTAATTTTTTTCCTTTTTCTCTAAATCCCCTTCTTATTTCTTTTCCTTTTTCTTTACTCAAAACCTAGCCTCTCCTCTCCTTTCTCTTATTCTAACGGTTGTGTAGATGTTGGAAAGAGAATATATATATGTCTATATGTCAATAGACTTCTAGGGCAACAAGAGAACTCATTTTAATCACATTTTTATCCTTTTTTTTATTATTATTCTTATTTTATAGTTACCCTTGGTACCTAATACACTGAATAAATAAATATATATATATATATATATATATATATTTATTTATTAATTTATTTTTATAGTTTAACCATAAGGTACCTACGTACAACAAATTCTAAAATTCTAAATAATTTACTATCTTTTTATTTATCTATTTATTTATTAGATAGGTTCAAACGCATACCTGTATTGAGCATTACAACTCTCTCCCCCTTCAAGAAGTTTGGTCCTCCAAACTAGGTGCATCCCGCAGTTGGAACAACTGTGGGTAATTTTTCTTAATCTCTTGTTCGCTCTCTCAAGTAGCTTCCCTCTCTGAATGGTTCTTCCACAGGACTTTAAGCAAAGGAAAGACCCTGTTCCTCAATACTCATTCTTCTCGATCCAAGATCTTCACTGGTATGTCCTTATAAGCCAAATCCATTTGCATTTATAGCGGCTCAACCTCAATTACATGCGATGGATCTGACATGTACTTCCTAAGCATTGATACTTGAAACACATTGTGGATACCAACCAACTCTGGTGGTAAGGCAAGCCTATAAGCCACTGCACCAACTTTTCCTATAATCTCGAAGGGTCCAATATACCTTGGACTCAACTTCCTCTTTTTACCAAAACTCATAATCCTTTTCCAAGGTGACACCTTTAGGAATACATGATCGCCCTCCTGAAATTCTAAGTCTCTCCTCCGATTGTCCGCATAACTTTTTTGTCTACTCTGAGCAACCCGAAGTCTTTCTTGAATCAACTGTACTTTATCTGTGGTCTCTTGTACTATCTTTGGCCCATATATCTTTCTTTCCCCGACTTCAGCCCAACAAATTGGAGATCTACATTTTTGCCTATATAAAGTCTCATACAGTGCCATGCCAATGCTAGCTTGAAAGCTGTTATTATAAGCAAACTCAACTAGTGGTAAATGCTCTTCCCAAGAACCCTTTAAGTCAAGCACACAAGCACTAAACATGTGTTCCAATATTTGAATAACTCTCTCTGACTGTCCATCTATCTGTGGGTGGTAAGCTGTACTAAATCTCAACTCGGTGTCCATAGCCTTTTGTAAACTACCCCAAAACCTTGAGACAAATCGAGGATCTCTATCTGAAACAATGGACACTGGGGCCCCATGTAATTTCACAATCTCCTTTACATAAAGTTTACCAAATTTCTCCAAGGGATAAGTAGTCTTCGCAGGCAAAAAGTGTGTGGACTTTGTCAATCTGTCCACCACAACCCAAATAGAATCAAGTCCACCCGGGGTCTTGGGTAGTCCGCTCACAAAATCCATGGTAATATGCTCCCACTTCCACTCAGGGATAGGAAGTGGTTGCAATAATCCTCCTGGCCTTTGGTGTTCTACTTTCACTTTTTGACATGTCAAACACCACAAAGTCAGCTACTTCCCTTTTCATATTATTCCACCAAAATATCCCTTTCAAGTCCTAATACATCTTTGTGCTTCCTGGATGAATTGTGAAATAAGAGTAATGGGCCTCCTCCATCACTTGCTTCTTGATCTCTGTGTCATTAGGTATGCATACTCGATCCCCAAATCTCAGCACTCCATCTGCCACCTGAAAATCAATCTTCTCACCCTGCTCTGTTTCTTCTAGAATCTTTACCAAATTCGGGTCATTCAGTTGTGCCTCCTTTATTCAATCTAGCAAGGTAGGCCAAACTTGCAAGCTTGCTAGAAAAGCATTAGTCTCAGGTATCCCCACCTCAACCTTTGCCTCTTCAAGATCCCTCACAAGTTGTTTTTACTAAGCAAGCAAGGAGGCCATGCTCCCTGTAAACTTTCTACTTAGTGCATCCACCACCACATTTGCTTTCCCTGGATGATAGTGCAAATTCACATAATAGTCTTTGATTAGCTCTAGCCATCTTCATTGTCTCATGTTCAACTCTTTCTGTGTAAATAAATACTTAAGACTCTGATGATCTATATATATCTCACATGTCTCCCCATACAAATAGTGCCTCCATATCTTCAGTACAAACACAACAGCTGCTAACTCTAAATCATGTGTTGGGTAATTCTGCTCATAAGGTGTTAACTGCCTAGAAGCATAACCCACAACCTTCCCGTGTTGCATCAACACACAACCCAACCCTTTCCCCGAGGCATCACAGTAGATATTGTACCCACAATTATCTGCCGGTATAGTAAGAACTAGAGCAGACACCAACCTTTCCTTTAAGTCATTGAAACTGTTTTCACATTCATCAGTCCAATGAAAAACTACATTCTTCTGGGTCAACCGGGTCAATGGAATGGCAATTTTGGAGAAACCCTCAACAAATTTTCTGTAATACCCTGTCAAACCCAAGAAACTACATACCTTGATAGCATTCGTCGGTCGAGGACAATTTTTAACTACTGCCACTTTCTGAGGATTCACTGCCACCCCTTCATTGGAAATCACATGTCCTAAAAATGATACACTAGTCAGCCAGAAATCACATTTCTTGAGCTTGGCATAAAGTTTTTGATCCTGAAGAGTCTGTAGAATAATTCTTAAATGTTGCTCATGTTCCTCAGGACTCTTCGAGTACACCAAAATATCATCAATAAATACCACTACAAATTGATCCAAGTACTACTTGAACACCCTATTCATGAGATCCATAAAGGCTGCTAGTGCATTGGTTAACCCAAATGACATCACAAGAAACTCATAGTGTCCATAATGGGTACAAAAAGCAGTCTTAGGCACATCCTCCACCTTTATCTTCAATTGGTGGTAACCCGTTCGAAGGTCAATCTTCGAGAATACTTTAGCACCTTTTAGTTGGTCAAACAAATCATCAATGTGGGGAAGAGGATACTTTTTCTTGATGGTTACTTTGTTCAACTCCTTGTAGTCAATGCAAAGTCTCATGCTTCCATATTTCTTTTTCACGAACAATACTGGTGCGCCCCATGGTGACACACTAGGCCGAATAAACCCCAAATCTAACAACTCTTGAAGTTTCACCTTCAGCTCTCTAAGCTCCACTGGTGCGCCCATACGATAAGGAGCCTTAGAGGTAGGATCGGTACCAGGTACCATGTCAATAGCAAACTCAATCTCTATATTAGGTGGCAACCCAGACAGGACATCCAAGAATACTTATGAAAATTCTCTTACTATTGGTATCTACTCAAGAGACAACCCCTCATTTATCGTATCTATAATGTTAGAAATGTATCCTTGACAACCTTTCCTCAACAATCTTCAAGCTTGTACTATAGAGACAAGGTTGGGGAAAGAAATAATCCCTGTCCCCTCGAAACTAAATTTTGTATGATTAAGAGGATGAATCACAACTCTCTTTTCAAATCAATCAACTGTTGCATGGTGCATAGCTAACCAGTCTATACCCAAGATTACGTCAAAACCCTTAAGGTCTAAGAGTATTAAATCAACTAGTAATTGATAATCCCTAATGTGGACCCTACAACCTGGGTACACGACATCTCCTAACTCAACCTCCCGTAAGAGTAGTCACAATCAAATCAAACTCAAGTGCTTTGGGTTCAACACCTAATCTCATTGTTACTCTAGAAGATACCAAAGAATGTGTAGACCCCAGATCAATAAGTACTTTAAATGCATGCTCACAAATAAGTAAAGTACCTGAGACTATGGAATTAGAATATTGTGGGCTCTTTGGTGTCATTGCATAGACTCTCCCAAACCTTTGTTCCTTCTGCTGCCCTTGCTTCTGTTGACCCTATTTTGATGCACCATTTGTCTGATCTGGAGGCTTGCCTGCTGATCCCTGTGCAGGCTGGGGACAAAACCTTGCAATGTGTCCTCATTGGTTGCACTTGAAACATGTCACCTCCATCTGTTCACTAACTTGTTTGTTTCCTTGAGCACTCCAACAATTCTTTGATAAGTGTCCTGTCTTGTCACAATTGAAGCAAAGAAGTTGTTCCCAATTAGTCCCATAACACAACTTGTCTCCATAGAATCTCCCACACTTCTAACACTTTTCTAGCTGTTCAGTGCTCTGTTGCCCTGTAAACCTTGGTGCAAAGGACCCAGATGATGAAATACCCTGTCTACTCTTCTTGAAATTGTAGGAACCACCCCTAAAGTCAACTCTTGAGCCTGTTTTCTTCTTTTCTTCCCTCTCCCTGTCCCTTTCTTTTCATTGCCCTCCAAAACTCGAGCCTTGCGAATAACCTCTTGATATGTTGGTAGTTCCAAGGCAACCAGTTTCTCCTTAATGCTCCACTTCAGACCTCTTTCAAACTTCCTTGCTTTATGTCTCTCATCTGCTACCATGTGCATGGCATGCCTTGCTAATTTTGTGAATTTCTCCTCGTACTCACCAACTGTCATGCCTCCCTGAGTCAAATTCATAAACTCTTGTGCCAAATGATCCTTCTCTACCTGTGGAAAATATCTCTCCAAGAATCTAGTCTTGAACTGCTCCCAATTCATTGGAGTAGTTAAGTATTTTTTCACTTCCTTCTCCATCCTCCACCAATGTTCAGCTTCCTCTTTAAACATAAAAGTTGCATATGCCATTTTCCTACCGGCATCACACCTTGAGACCCCTAGAATTTTCTCAATATCCATAATCCAACTCTCTGCATCTGTAGGGGTAGTAGTCCCTGTGAAAGCAGGCGCCATCCTCCTAAACTCCTCAATACTAAGTTCTTTCTAACCCTTCAACACTTCAAGGATCTTTGTGATTCCCTGCAAGACCTTCCCAATATCCCTATAGACATTTAGTGGTGGCTCTTCATTTTCAAGCCTTGGAACATCGTTAGTATCAGCCCTATCATTTGCAGCACCTTTACCTTTCTTTCTTGCAGCCATCTATACTTTCTACAAAATACAAAATAAACTAACTTGTCTTAGTCACCAAAACAATAATACTATGCACTAGTATCATCCTTCCACATCTCTCAAACCAAATCAATTAAACCCTAAATAATTCTTAAGATTCAACCAAATCCTCTGGTAATCCATAAATCTAGGCTCTGATACCAAACTTGTCATACCCCTACCCCGGATCACATAGGATGAGCAGCAAACCGGCCACCAAGGCCTTAACCAACCATCCCTGTGCATAATAAATGCAGAATACAGCGGAAGACAAACAATAAAGTGATCCATTCTATCGATCTAATGAATACCAAAGGAATAAACTAACATTACCGACATTATTATTAAACTCATGTAAAACAATAATTAATCCCTAAGGTTCACTACTCTAAGCATAAGCAACATTGTTTACAAAACAATTGAATATTGTCTCAAAACTACAAAAGATATTTATTTCTGAAAACCTATGATAAAATAAATATTCAATTCTTCTAATCCTTTGTCTATCCGAGGACTTACCCCTCCCCCTGATCCTCACTTGAAAAATATTAAATATTTGGGTGAGCACAAAGGCCCGTGAATAGCAACCACCTCTAATAAGGTGTAAAAATAAATCCCATAGTTTATATACAAAATAAACTTTGATCCATATATAAGTACAATAAATTGTACCCCAACCCCTCCCACATAATTATTTAAACCAAAATGATTTCATGATCACAAATAACTTTATAAATGAAAAGATATTTATAACCCAAACTATCACTCATTTTCACAAATAACTTTATAAATGAAAAGACAGGTATAACCCAAAACACTCACACACATTCAATTCCCAAACACACTTGTCAAATCATGTTTGTTACCACTAGCTTGGTAACTAGCCCAATCTCTTGTTATCACTAGCCTGGTAACTGGCCCAGTCTCTTATCATCACTAGCCTGATGACTGACCCCGTCTCTTGTTACCATTAGTCTGATAACTGGCCCAGTCTCTTGTCATCACTAACCTGATGACTAGTCCAGTCGCTTGTTATCACTTAGACCTAGTAACCCCAGTCCCTGTCTCATAAACATGATTTGCACACATACCAAAATTGTAGTTTTAATCCCTACGCACACAAAATTTTCCTTTCATCACCAAAGTAGTGATATAAACTTTTTCCACAAGTTTTTCAAAATTCACATGTATAACAATTCACAATTTCAAAGCATTCAATTCCAAACCCAGACATCAACAAATATATCATATATATGAAAAATCTACACGCATGCACCCACACATTTAATGTAGAAAATCCTCTCAAAAGAAGTAGTAAACTACTCACCTTGATTTCTAAAATCTAATACAAAGCACTCTTTCTCAATTTCAATGCAATCGCCACCTAATCTAAAATAACATATAACAGTCAATTCTTTTTTTAATCTCGTCGTTTCGCGATTCTATATTTAATCTTTATATTTCCTATCCATTGATATATAATTAATATATATTTTACATATAAATATCCTTTCTAATATGAGATAATAGGGTATGGAAGTATTCTGGACTGTTTAGAATTTTTTTTTTAAGTTTTGGAGTCAAATCATAATTTTTTGAAACTTTTAGGGCCAAAGTGTAATTTCCTTGAAAAACAAATTTTCTATTTCGTGCTTTCCATAAATTTTCCAGAATTCTGTTCTTGCAACTTACCAAGTAAAAAGGTACCTAAAAATTAAGTTTAGAAGAATAAAAGGGTCAAAATGAAACTCTTTGAAACTAAAGGGGAGTTTATGTAATTTTTTTGGAATTGGTCTTCTTCTTCCCGCGGCAGAACCTGAACTAGTATTCCTTTCCCCTTTTTTTTCTTTTTGCTTTGAAAGACATTAAACAAATTCTTTAAAGTCCTTAAAAATAATAAATCTATATTAGGTTTCAAAAACTTAAATTAACAACTTTCAATAAAACCCATTTACACATCCATCACTATATATATATATATAATGATTAAATACAAAATGAAATTTCAATCTGAAGACTAACCTTGATGATCAAATCTTCTAATTTTCTTCCTTCTCTAAATCCCCTTCTTATATCTCTTCTTTTTTCTTTGCTCAAAACCCTAGCCTCTCCTTTCTCTTATTCTAACGTTTGTGTAGATGTTGGAAAGAGAATATATATATGTCTATATGTCAATAGATTTCTAGGGCAACAAGAGAACTCATTTTAATCACACTTTTATCCTTTTTTTTTTATTATTATTATTCTTATTTTATAGTTACCCTTGGTACCTAATACACTAAATAAATAAACATATATATATTTATTTTAATAGTTTAACCATAAGGTACCTACGTAAAACAAATTCTAAATTTCTAAATAATTTGCTATCTTTTTATTTATCTATTTATTTATTAGATAGGTCCAAAAGCATACCTGTATTGGGCATTACATACGTAATTGGGTGTTACATAAAATTTGATTGATTGGTTATAGATGGGTTAAATCTCGGCATAGCCAATGCTTTCAATTCAATACGTGGCCTGGAATTATGTCATCAGTAAATCATCAACTTGTTGGTGGAATATCTAAAGTGTTCCAACTAAATGGCTTGACATTTTGGTGCACTAAGGATGTTTAACTATTGCATGGTACAAATTTGTCAGATGAATAACCTAAGTGATCCTCATTAATGGCCTGACCTTCTGGTTTACTAAGGTTGTTTAACTGATACATAATATAAAACTGTCAATTGGGTAATTCGAGTGTTCCTTCTAAATGGCTTTATCTTCTGGTTTACTCGAATTAGTCAATTGTTGCATATACCTACCAGCTAACCTAAACAGTTGTTTTGTTATGGTGTAATATACATCATACCTGCCGGTTGACTTTTCAGTGACCTAAAAGTTAATTGTTGTAAGCTGACATTTCCAATACTTAACCAATATAAAGCATATGGAATCCTTAGACTGAAGGTTACCTTTCATATTATTGTCTTTTAATAATTTATCTATGCCTTTCATTTACTCAATCTAGTTATCAATCTAAGTGCACCTCACAAGCTATCTCATGTGACAATGCTTTAACAATAACTTCACTGTTCTAATTTTAAATTCCAATTATTATAACTCTTCATGGGATCGATCTTGGACTTAAACCAAGAAAACTACAATTCAACCACTTAAACTTGGGCGTATGATATAAAGCAGGTAACGAAATAGGTCGAATCAATTGGTTGATTATATAATCCCAAGAAAATCCAATAGAAGTCACACCTCTAATAATTAATATGACTTACAAACTGTCCTACTCTCTTTCTCTCTCTATGTACCTAATGTTGAAAGTGTTTTGTGCTGTGAAAATTCAGTGTTGATTTGTCTTATGTAACAACACTATACTGTTCGAGCAATGAAACAAAATATGATTTTCATATTCTAAAACGTGAAGGATCCTTCAAAGTTTTTGGGATTAAAACAGATTAAGATATATCTTTTATCCTATGCTTTCGCAAATGTGTACGATTCCCAACATTGGCATCAGCAATTAGGGTGTTCTCATAACATTTATCAAATCTTTTGAAATTTGAGTATATTTTGGCCCATTTATGCTTGAACAAAAGAATAAAGTTTGATGAGTCGATTTTGATAAAACTAGCCCTCGGCACATTGAAACCACGAACGAATTCCTGACTTTCATCAAAGTGGAAAGCTGCTTTTAGTAAGAATTATTCTTTTCTCAAATAAGGAGAAGTTTGATGATGTAAAGAACACACGGAAGTAAAAAAATATATACTGCATACATAATATTGGTAGAAACACATGGTTAGCAGAAGCCTAAATACCTATGGTATTCCCTCTTCTATCTTAATTGCATTTACTATTATGCTTGGGTTTTTCTTGTGGGACCCATCACTTTTTGGCATTATTTTTTTTCCCTGCCATCAATATATATAAAATAATCAAGGGTTTATAACACTTTTAGCCCCTAAAGTATGCATTTTTTGTCAATTTGGCCCTTAATATTCTAATTTTCTCAATTTGGTCCTCAAAATATACAATTTGTGTTTAAATGGTCCTTAACCCGATGGACCTTTAATTCCTTGACGGAAATTGTCGCCTGCCCTTCATGTGATGTTGCCTGAAGGGTATTTGGTGGGAAAAAAAAGTGAGGGGTTTTATAGGGAAACCTTTTTGCCAATTTTATCTTGTTAACTATATAAAGAAACCCTCTTCCTTCAACACTTAAAAGTGGCAGAAAAACAGATTAAAGAAACACCAGTAAAAGAAAATTTTGTTGATATGTGCTACTATGGTCAACCAACTCCACTAAGAACGTCGTGGACGGATTCAAACCCAGGAAGAAGATTTCTTGGTTGTTAGGAGATGGGAAAAATTTAATCTCAACTAAGGGAAAGGTCCTAGTTGCCACTACCTTTAGAAATGTATTCGTTATTAGCGAGAAAGGAAAGGTAGAGGAGTAATGAGTTTAAAAATCAGTTTTCCCCAACTTGGTGGAAACCAAAGGGATAGCAAAGCTTATACCTAATTTTTAGGAACCTTATTTGCTAAGGACTCGTTCAAATGGTGATTCGTTTAGATACTATGAGGAAGATAAGGCAACCAAGGGAGAGGGATAAGATCAAAGCCTCGACAAGTCTTATCCATGTGATCAAACAGACTCGTAGCACAACTACGACTCTGGATGGTTATCCCAGTAAAGGATAAATTCCACAGAATCCAAGACTCATCGACCGAAAAGAGATCTGGCAAATTCAAACTACTGGGAAAGCTTGGAGTCCATTCTCTATAGAACACCTATTAAATTACTATAAAAGGGGACCTCCAGGGTAAGACCCAGGTAAGCACACTGAGTCCAATTTAATTGTTGACCCTTAATTTCCCAAATACTGATTTGAGCGTCGGAGGGTCGACCCCCAGAGTATCCCTCCAAACTTTAACTTTTTTTTTCAGGTACCATAACTATCAGAGAGCTTGAGAAAAGGTGTAGCCTGACACAGATCAACCTTAATTAGCTTTTAGAATAGTTTGACGCATTTTTTACTCCAATAATTTGGCACCATCTTTGGGAAACAACTTGACAACCAAAGTTTTTTCTCAATTTTTTTGTACACCGGTGGAAGATGTCAACCAAAGCCATTAATGCCAATCATGACAACCCCACCAGAGAACAGCCTACTCAAGGAAATGTTGGGGTTGAAATCCCAGACATGGATCCCCTTCACCTCAATAGGCATAAGAAGGCCCAACAGATTTTCAACCTCGAAAGAAATGTGGATCAGATGAACTAGGCCATTGGAGGCATGGCTTAACAAACCCAACAAATTGAACAAATCTTTCAAGGCCTTGTTGATCCTCAAAATCAACAAGAAAACTAGGATCTTTGCTCAGATGGAGTTTTCCCCAGCGATGAAAAAAACTTGGTGGATAAGCGTAATCAAACAATTCTTTGTAACATTAAGAAGAAGACGCCTCTTTGAACCAAAAGTTCAAGGAGGTAAATGATTGAATTGGAGATGTGTTGTACACCATAAAATCTCAGCTCTAGAAATAGTGGAAACACTAGTCCAAAGACTCGAGTCACCCTTTTCTTAGGATGTCACCAACTACCCTCTCCCAGCCAAGTTTAACATGCTAACTATCAAGACTTTCGATGGCAAGAAGGATCCTTTGGATCATTTGGAAACCTACAAATATATCATGTTATTGTAGAGCATCTCTGATGCCATTATGTATAGAGCTTTCCCTACCACATTGAAGGGAATAGCTCATCTCTGGTTCAATAGGCAACCCTGTCGAGTCTATTGTATCCTTACTAGAGCTCAACAAATCATTCATTTCCTATTTCATTGGAGGAAGGACTCCTAGGAATCCTATCACTTCTCTCCTCAATATCAAGCAGATGAAAGAAGAGACTTTCAAGCAAAACGTAGTAATTTTTACAGAAGAGTCACTCTAAATAGGCGATGTCAATGACAAGATGGCTTTGATAGCCTTCATAACTGGACTTAGGTCCCCTAGGTTCTATTTCTCTATGCACAAACATTTCTCCAAAACTTTGTTGGAGCAACTTTCCAATGCTCAGAGCCATATAAATGCGGNTAAAAGTGGCAGAAAAACAGATTAAAGAAACACCAGTAAAAGAAAATTTTGTTGATATGTGCTACTATGGTCAACCAACTCCACTAAGAACGTCGTGGACGGATTCAAACCCAGGAAGAAGATTTCTTGGTTGTTAGGAGATGGGAAAAATTTAATCTCAACTAAGGGAAAGGTCCTAGTTGCCACTACCTTTAGAAATGTATTCGTTATTAGCGAGAAAGGAAAGGTAGAGGAGTAATGAGTTTAAAAATCAGTTTTCCCCAACTTGGTGGAAACCAAAGGGATAGCAAAGCTTATACCTAATTTTTAGGAACCTTATTTGCTAAGGACTCGTTCAAATGGTGATTCGTTTAGATACTATGAGGAAGATAAGGCAACCAAGGGAGAGGGATAAGATCAAAGCCTCGACAAGTCTTATCCATGTGATCAAACAGACTCGTAGCACAACTACGACTCTGGATGGTTATCCCAGTAAAGGATAAATTCCACAGAATCCAAGACTCATCGACCGAAAAGAGATCTGGCAAATTCAAACTACTGGGAAAGCTTGGAGTCCATTCTCTATAGAACACCTATTAAATTACTATAAAAGGGGACCTCCAGGGTAAGACCCAGGTAAGCACACTGAGTCCAATTTAATTGTTGACCCTTAATTTCCCAAATACTGATTTGAGCGTCGGAGGGTCGACCCCCAGAGTATCCCTCCAAACTTTAACTTTTTTTTTCAGGTACCATAACTATCAGAGAGCTTGAGAAAAGGTGTAGCCTGACACAGATCAACCTTAATTAGCTTTTAGAATAGTTTGACGCATTTTTTACTCCAATAATTTGGCACCATCTTTGGGAAACAACTTGACAACCAAAGTTTTTTCTCAATTTTTTTGTACACCGGTGGAAGATGTCAACCAAAGCCATTAATGCCAATCATGACAACCCCACCAGAGAACAGCCTACTCAAGGAAATGTTGGGGTTGAAATCCCAGACATGGATCCCCTTCACCTCAATAGGCATAAGAAGGCCCAACAGATTTTCAACCTCGAAAGAAATGTGGATCAGATGAACTAGGCCATTGGAGGCATGGCTTAACAAACCCAACAAATTGAACAAATCTTTCAAGGCCTTGTTGATCCTCAAAATCAACAAGAAAACTAGGATCTTTGCTCAGATGGAGTTTTCCCCAGCGATGAAAAAAACTTGGTGGATAAGCGTAATCAAACAATTCTTTGTAACATTAAGAAGAAGACGCCTCTTTGAACCAAAAGTTCAAGGAGGTAAATGATTGAATTGGAGATGTGTTGTACACCATAAAATCTCAGCTCTAGAAATAGTGGAAACACTAGTCCAAAGACTCGAGTCACCCTTTTCTTAGGATGTCACCAACTACCCTCTCCCAGCCAAGTTTAACATGCTAACTATCAAGACTTTCGATGGCAAGAAGGATCCTTTGGATCATTTGGAAACCTACAAATATATCATGTTATTGTAGAGCATCTCTGATGCCATTATGTATAGAGCTTTCCCTACCACATTGAAGGGAATAGCTCATCTCTGGTTCAATAGGCAACCCTGTCGAGTCTATTGTATCCTTACTAGAGCTCAACAAATCATTCATTTCCTATTTCATTGGAGGAAGGACTCCTAGGAATCCTATCACTTCTCTCCTCAATATCAAGCAGATGAAAGAAGAGACTTTCAAGCAAAACGTAGTAATTTTTACAGAAGAGTCACTCTAAATAGGCGATGTCAATGACAAGATGGCTTTGATAGCCTTCATAACTGGACTTAGGTCCCCTAGGTTCTATTTCTCTATGCACAAACATTTCTCCAAAACTTTGTTGGAGCAACTTTCCAATGCTCAGAGCCATATAAATGCAGAGGATGCGGTCAACGCAAAGAAAGGTGTGGAAGACTCTACCTCTAAGAAGAAGAGAAAGAGCCAAGAAAAGTCAAACAAAGTAAATACTTCAAAGAAGGGAAAGGATGATCATGTCCCAGTGCTTGATGGTTTTCCATGACCTCCAACATGAACCTGGTTATATGTGTATATGGCTTATCGAAATTGGTAAGTGTCACTCTCCCTCAAGTTCAATGCAAAAAGTGAGAAAAATTATGTGGATGAACAAAAACGTGTATGTGTGCAAAAGTGCTCCCCAATGGTAGAGAGACTCACAATGTCGTGGTTTACTTGGAATAAAGATTCCAAGTTCGTCTCCTTATGGAAGGTGATTAATGTAAAACTTGGGTAAATTTGAATTTTTTTGAAAAAGGACAAAATGATAATTAGTCACTATAGTACGGGTTAAAAACTTGAATTCTGCTAGAACTCGAATGACGAAACAGACCTCACCGTTGAATTCATCTTGCAAAATCTAGTTACCCCATCAATTTTTGTCAAATTCTAAGACAGTTGAATTTTTAGTGCTTTACGAGGTAATCAGGTGTCACGAGACCAAAATAAACGAGATCGGAAATTAAATTGGGAAAAGTGAAAAATAATTTAAATTTAATTCAAATAAAAATATTTTGAACTAGAATTGAGATGAAATGTAATTGATTCAAGACAAAACTGGACCCTAAAAAAGAGGACGTGTGGCGCAACCTGGGCTAAGTGTCCAAGGAGTATAAATAGGGGAGAAAATTAGATTTTTCCCATTTTACCATCTGATTTTTGCTGGAAAAGAGAGAGGAAAGAGGAGAGGGGAAATCAAGGGATTCTTCAAGCTTCTATCTGCGATCTATGACTTTTCTCTGGTCGAATCACCTTGGCCCAAGAACAAAGATTGTTCTAATCGACGTGGGCTACAAAACCATACCTAAAATCAAAGATTTTGACGAAGTTCATAGGATAGCACTCCAAAACTTAAGCTTAGTTCTCATATCACACATACATGAAGCACCAATATTAAATTTACGTCAGGGTTCATATCTAGCGAAATCCGATGCTATCAATTACGCCTCGAACTCTTCTCCCCGTATAAACATCTACCAGCTTGCCAAGCAAATTATGTCGTTAGCACTTTTTTGTGTACGATAACATGATTCTATTAACCAAAGAAGATTGTTAATTATGGCTTGTTTTTGAATTCCATTCAAATATGAATTCTATTTAGAGAAGAGTTCTTCATGCACTTTTAATATTAGTTTAATACTAATTGGGAAAAGATGTTTTTGTCCAACATGGAATTTGGTGGAGTAAAGCCTTGGAGGACTTGAATTAAGAATGCCAGAAGCTTTATCAAATGAGAAAAAAGTCTTCAACGGGTTCAGTTTTAACGAGGAATGACGATGACACAAGGAGTTCGTTTTAAAAATTTAGGATTTGCTCTATTTGTTTTGGGTCTTCTTTGGGAACACCAATTTTTATTGAGAAGAATATTATTGGCACTATTAAATTTGTAATAGTGATAGAGCAACTATATTTCTGTCNACCAATTTTTATTGAGAAGAATATTATTGGCACTATTAAATTTGTAATAGTGATAGAGCAACTATATTTCTGTCATTGATTTGTTTTGAGAACTTATAATCTCCAACCTTTAATATTGAAATCTTACTATTGTATTTCATTCGTGGATGTAGGTTTGTTTGTTGAGGCGAACCATGTAAANTTGTTTTGGGTCTTCTTTGGGAACACCAATTTTTATTGAGAAGAATATTATTGGCACTATTAAATTTGTAATAGTGATAGAGCAACTATATTTCTGTCATTGATTTGTTTTGAGAACTTATAATCTCCAACCTTTAATATTGAAATCTTACTGTTGTATTTCATTCGTGGATGTAGGTTTGTTTGTTGAGGCGAACCATGTAGATCTTGTGTGTTCTATATTTCTATTTCATTCAGTTTTATTTTGCTTGTGGCTTTGGTTTATAACAAATTGGTATCAGAGCTATTGGTTTCGGGATGACTATAACAAAATTCGAGATAGAAAAATTTGATAGTCAGAATAATTGTAGTTTATAACAGATTAAGATGAAGGCATTGCTCCGNCATGTAGATCTTGTGTGTTCTATATTTCTATTTCATTCAGTTTTATTTTGCTTGTGGCTTTGGTTTATAACAAATTGGTATCAGAGCTATTGGTTTCGGGATGACTATAACAAAATTCGAGATAGAAAATTTTGATAGTCAGAATAATTGTAGTTTATAACATATTAAGATGAAGACATTGCTCTGNTTTTATTTTGCTTGTGGCTTTGGTTTATAACAAATTGGTATCAGAGCTATTGGTTTCGGGATGACTATAACAAAATTCGAGATAGAAAAATTTGATAGTCAGAATAATTGTAGTTTATAACAGATTAAGATGAAGGCATTGCTCCGTCAACAAGTTTTGACAAAGGCCATTGATGAATCTCTATCCAAGGAGATAGATAAAACTAAAGTTGCTGAAATTGAAGAAAAAACACAAAGTGCAATTAAGTTGTCTCTTGTTGATGAAATTCTTTGTGAGGTCGTCGATGAATACAAAGCTAAAGGGTTTTAAAAAAGTTGGAGAGTTTGTATATAAAGAAATCTCTNGTTTTGACAAAGGCCATTGATGAATCTCTATCCAAGGAGATAGATAAAACTAAAGTTGCTGAAATTGAAGAAAAAACACAAAGTGCAATTAAGTTGTCTCTTGTTGATGAAATTCTTTGTGAGGTCATCGATGAATACAAAGCTAAAGGGTTTTAAAAAAAGTTGGAGAGTTTGTATATAAGGAAATCTTTCGTCAACCGCTTGTATCTGAAGCAACGGTTTTATACACTCAAGATGAAGGACGGTACGCCTATTAATGAACATCGTGATAAATTTAACAAAATTATTATTGACTTAAAAAATATTAATATTAAAATTAGGGATGAAGATTAAGTCCTGATTGTGTTATGCTTGTTGCCCAATTCATTTGATAATTTTGTTAATTCGATATTGTATGGAAAATATTTAATCTCTTTAGTTGTTGTGAAATCCTCTATGAATTCTAAGGAGTTGCATACTAAATTAAATGGTAAAGACAACGATGCTTAGGCCGAGGGTCTGTTTGTAATGGGTCGTCATGATAATTCCTCTAATAATAATAGAGGTCGATCTGTTCAAAGAAATTCAAATAAAGGAAAAGAAAAATCTAGATATCGATCACAGTCTAGGAAGAAATAGAATAATGTTGAATGTTTCTATTGTCACAAAAATTGGTCATTATAAGTATGATTATTTGAAGTAGGAAAATAAAGGGGGACAAAAAAATCAAATCCTTTTGATTCCTCTAGTGTTGCAGAAGATTCATTTGATGGTTCATATAATATCCTTATAGTTGTTATCTCTGATGGGCTTTTTAATGAGGAGTGGGTTCTTCGGGTTATTCCTATCATATGTGCCCTAATAGGGATTGGCTTACCACCTATGTGTCAATCAATGGTGGTTCAAATTTAATGAGAAATAATATTGTTTATAAGACTGTTGGAATAGGTATTATTTGAATTAAGACACATGATGGAGTTATGAGGACTTTGATCGATGTACGACATATTCTAGAATTAAACAAGAATTTGATTTCTGTGGGTACTTTAGATTCCATTGGTTACAAGTTTTCTACTGAAGGTGAAGTTATGAAAGTTTGCAAGGTTTTTTCCGGTTGTGATGAAAGGTAAAAAGATTAATGACTTCTATGTTCTTCAAGATGATACTGTGATTGGTGTAGCAAGTGTGTCATCTTCAAAATTTTCAAATTCAGATACTACCCAGCAATAGTATATGTGTTTGGGTCACATAAGTGAGAGGGGCATGAAAATCTTGTGTAAACAAGGTTTGCTTGGCAAACAAGAAATTGTGAAGCTTGATTTTTTTTGAGAATTGTGTCTTTGGAAAATAGTGCAGAGTCAAGTTCAATACAACTATTCACAGAACTAAAAGTACAGTTGATTATATTCATTCAGACCTTTGGGGTCCTTCTCAGGTTCTATCTAAGGGTGACGCCCAATTTTTTTTAATCTTTATTGATGATTATTCAAGAAAGGTTTGGGTATATTTCTGAAAGGCAAGAGTAATGTTTTTGGGACTTTCAAGCAATGTAAGACTTTGATTGAGAAATAGGCCGACAGGAAAGTCAAGCGTTCAAAACAGATAATGGTTTGGATTTTTGTGGAGGTAAATTTAATGAGTTCTACAGAGATGAAAGCATTGTCAGGCATTGTACTTTATGGTCTACTCCACAACAAAATGGAGTTGCAGAGAAGATGAATATGACTTATTTGGAGAGAGCACGTTGTATGCTCTCTAATGTAGGTTGTTCAAGGATTTTTGGGTTGAGGCTGTTAGCATTGCTTGCTATTTGGTTAATCGTTCTCCATCCACTACTATTGAGTTGAAGACTCCACATGAGGTATGGTTTGGTACTCCTGCTGATTATTCTAATTTTAAAATATTTTGGTTGCACTGCTTATTATCATGTGAATGATGGTAAGCTTGAGCCTAGGGCTAAGAAGTTTATATTTATTTATTATGCTAATGGTGGGAAAAGGAAATAGATTTTGGTGTTCTAATCTTAAATCACCTAAATTTATAGTCAATAGGGATATTGTATTTGATGAATCTTACATGTTTCATTTGAGAAAGGAGTTAATAATTTCTCTAGGAAAAGAACAAAATTATAGCAGGAGGTGGAGCTGCAGATGGAAGCTTCACATAAAGTATTTGAAAGTACTTCAGGTCAATCTATTACAGATTTGCCTAGTTCTAGTTCTGGTGATGAATATCTTGTTGTTCAATCTATTTTCTCCTTTCGATGTGTTTCCATATAAGAGGACTGAACAAACAAGTAAAATAAATATTCTTTCTTTGCTTGAATTGTGTATGGGTTCAACCATAGTTTTCTGGTTCCGTTCAAATGCGACCCTCATTCTTTTGTGCAGGTGTTTTGAATTTTAGAGTAGAGCCATAATCATTTACTAATTTTTGATCTCGAATTAGGATTTTGGTTTCAATCTAGGTTCTATTTTTGTCACTGTAATCATGGTATTTGAAGATCTTCTATTTTTTTGTTGGTTTTTGTGCTTAATAATTCTTATGTCTATGACATGGGGTGGATGCTTTTGTATTAGAATGTCTATGCATTGAAAGAAAAGGTCAAATAACTCGGGCATGTGGTTTATATATTCCAAATATAACAAAATTGCTTATTGAAATATATATTTTTTATCATGCAAATTAGAATAAAATTGTGACAATCAATATTGAAACAGTAACATATAAATATGTAATTAAACAATATATAAACTGACCCATTTGTGTATCAAGAACTATGATTAAACTTTATGTAGATAAGGGCTAATATTTGACACTGTCCTTAAGACAAATTTCACCCCCACACTTGATGCTTATGAAAATCAAAACATCTATCTCCTAGGATACAATGATTTTCACGTAATTACAAGTATCGCTCCAATCTAATTGCTCAACGAACCATAAATTATATTGTGTACTCTTAGGTATGAAAATTGCTAATGCAGAAAATATGACTATAAAGTTGATCTAAATTATGAGCTATGCCATCAAGTTAATCTAAATTACCCAATCGNAAATTATGAGCTATGCCATCAAGTTAATCTAAATTACCCAATCGTTTATCTTAGGTAACCCTAATCGATTATGAGCCTCGCGACATTCATAACAATAGGTGCATAAATTTAAATGTAGAGTTCTTAGTAGGAGTGCAATTTGGGCGGGTCAAACGCAACCCAAACTGAAAAAAATAGTGTTAGGGTTAGGGTTGAAAAACTTTAACCCGAATTGATGAAATTGGGCTTTACCCAAACTCAACCCAAGTTAAACCCGAATTCATGTATTATATTTATATCCATAATATAAAAATAAAATATAAATACATATTTTGTAATTATTATCATTTCAATGAATAGTGAAACATGATTTATAAGGACTATAGATGGTAAAAGAAGTTTAAACAACCAATGTCGAATAAGTAACAAGGGCAAAAGAAAGATACGAAGTTGTCATCCCACATCGGATAGACAACTTAAATGACATATCCCCTCTCTCCTATATAAAGAAGGTTGACCCTTACACCCTTAATAAGTTGCCTTGATGAGTTTCATCTTAGTAGGTCATATAGGTAGGGGTGTCAATCATGTCTTGTCGGGCCATTTCTGTGTTGTGTTGTGTTACTTTTGGCCATGTTATTTTCATGTCAGGTCACTTTTGGTACGCATTGGGTTCGTGTCAATATTGATAACAATAAAAAATTATTTAATTCCACAACAACTTATTTAATACTATTTTAAAAATTTTAAAAATTATTAAATTCTTAGTTGGGTTAATTGCACCGAAGGTCCCCAAATTATGGAGTTTGTCTCATTTTGGTTCACAATATTTCAATTGCATCATTTTGGTACCCATAAGTGCACCTTGAATGTGTAATTTCAACAATTTACGGATTTAGTTCACATTTTAGAGCTTGACATCAATAGTGGAGATGAATAAGTACCCTTGAGAGTTTTTAGTGCTAATCCTTTTTGGAGGGAACTTACATTTACTCAAGGAACAATTTTTTAAATTTCAAATTTGTTCAATAATCTCATTATACTTGTCTTGGTTAGAGTGCATTTGGGTAGTTGATTGACTTTGTCTTGAAACACAATATGCTTTCTCATGCTTATCTAGAAATGATCTTAGGCCATCTTTGACTTAATTTGGACTTAGTCTTTTTCTTGTTAAAATATATGCAAAAAATTTGTTTTGAATTCTAAATCCTTGTACTGAACCTTTGGAAGTAATGAATGAAAAGAACCACATTTCTTTTGTTCCATCTTTCCCAAAGTCATTAATTTAATTACATTACGACTATTGCATTTTGGTTGTTTGGTGACTTACCTTCCATGAGTGGATTGTTTAGTTTTATGCTTTGTGGTTTGAAAATAAAGTTTGTGAGGGACTAGCAAAACTCAAGTTAGNTCTTGTAGTGTAAGGTGTTTGGTTTGACTAGGTTGAGTGCGGACATGATTGTGAGCTCTTGACACACCGTAGGCTTGTCACGGGGTATGCTTGAGCCTACACCTCCACATTAGTCCCTCACTTTCTACGAATCAATCAAGCACTGAGAAACCATCGGTAGAATATTTTGAGTTGATTTGACATTCTCATTGGAATGACCTCTTCGGATTAGTCAACCTTGTTTTCATTACATTTTTATCAAAAACACCACTCTCCAAAACACACAACCACAAGATTTTACACTTTTTTATTTCTTTACAAAATCACCTTCACCACAATTAAATCTTCATTCCCTGAGGAGACAACATNACTGGTAGGTTTGGTCATAAACCTACCAGAAGGTTTTGTATACTAAAAATCTTCTAATGCTGCCTCTGAAAAAACCTACCGATAGGTTTTGCCTATTGGAAAAAACCTACCGGTAGGTTTGTCATCGTTCTATCGTTAGGTTTTACCTAGAAATGCCAAACTCTACCTACCTGGGGTGCCCACCACTGCTTCTACCGCACATGCCTTGACACATTCTACATGCAAGAATACCCTCTTACAGCTAACATCTAATTTTGGAAGGAAAAGCATGGAAAAAGAAGAGAGAGAAAAAGAGAGGTTGGTCAAGGCATGGAGAGGGTCCAGGCATGCCCTGACCTTTCTTGTGTAGGTGTCCAATCCTCCCCCAATCATGGAATGTCTTCTCTCACANTAAGTTCCAAGTACTAGGTGCCAGTACCCATTGATGTGGTACCGGTACCTCCTTTCCAGAGATCTTAGGTGCAAGTACCTAGTGACTTGGTACTGGTACCTCTTCTTCTTGTCTTAATATTTTTGGTTCCTTGAGCTCCTGAGCCATCCATCTTGAGATCCTCTCTTTCCCATTGACCTCAATCACTTAATGGGGTGTTNTTAGTAAGTTGTATTTCACTTATAATCTTTATTTGTTGTACTTTAATCTCATGTATTTCAAGTGTAATCAAGTTTAGTTTCATGTTCTTGAATTTCTATGTTTACATTTGGGTTTTCTTTACAAATCTTTGTTGCTGGGTATGAAATGAATTCTCTTTTGTAGTTTAACTTTTTATTGCATCAATTCAAGTTCAAGGCTTTACTTCATCTCTAGTTCATCTCCATGTTTCTTTACAATATGTATGCTTTTGTTTTGAATATTGGTAGGTAAGCTTTTTGCTGGCTAATCTAAGGGGAATTTCCTCTTGGGTATGCTAAATCAACTATCCCCCATTCTCTCTTGTAGTGTAAGGTGTTTGGTTTGACTAGGTTGAGTGCGGACATGATTGTGAGCTCTTGACACACCGTAGGCTTGTCACGGGGTATGCTTGAGCCTACACCTCCACATTAGTCCCTCACTTTCTACGAATCAATCAAGCACTGAGAAACCATCGGTAGAATATTTTGAGTTGATTTGACATTCTCATTGGAATGACCTCTTCGGATTAGTCAACCTTGTTTTCATTACATTTTTATCAAAAACACCACTCTCCAAAACACACAACCACAAGATTTTACACTTTTTTATTTCTTTACAAAATCACCTTCACCACAATTAAATCTTCATTCCCTGAGGAGACAACTTCGAAATACCCATTCTAAGTAAAACACAACAATTGCAATTCTCTCTTCGCTATGGGAGCACTTTTGCACACACACACATTTTCATTTACACACTCATTTTCCCCATTTCTAGCATTGAACCTGAGGGGGAGTGACATTTTCCTATCCATATAAGTCATACACATAAACTGGGGTGATGTTTGGAGATTAAGGTGAATCAATAGCCAAGCAGGTATCGATACCAAAGGCATAGAGGTACCGATAGCTTATTTCTAGTAGGTTTTGGTACCGTTACCACAGGCAGGGAGGTACTGGTAGCTTCTTTGTTTCCTCCATGTTAGCCAGCTAAGTTCCAAGTACTAGGTGCCAGTACCCATTGATGTGGTACCGGTACCTCCTTTCCAGAGATCTTAGGTGCAAGTACCTAGTGACTTGGTACTGGTACCTCTTCTTCTTGTCTTAATATTTTTGGTTCCTTGAGCTCCTGAGCCATCCATCTTGAGATCCTCTCTTTCCCATTGACCTCAATCACTTAATGGGGTGTTTTATGCCTGCCCTTTCCATCCTATCACATACAATAAAGTCATTCTCCATTAATTAGCAATTTGAATCCATTTCCCCAAAAATTCACTACAAAACAAGTTAAAATGGATGCAATGAAGATGTTTAATGTGCAATGTTCCACACTCATCAACTATGAGATCACTCGAGTGAGGTCAAGGGACTGCCTAAGCGAGCTCATAGAGCGAGCCCTGTTGTTCCTCCGTAGCCTTTTTCCCTTTTATTTCTTATGTCATAAATAGACTGCTCTAGCGAAGGCTAGCAAGCATAGGATGGTCCCTATTGGTTTTTAAAACCAAAAACCAAGCAAAAAAAAAATGTCCTCTTGAGCATTAAAGGGTGTTGCTCAAAAGGGGTACAGTAATGGCGCAATCTATGTTTTCAAAATACCAAATGGTTTAGAAAATATTTTTCTTTTAAAATCACCAATGAGCTATTTAACTCTAATGCTCCTAAGTTAAATAAACCAATGGATCATCTTAGGTATCTAGGTTATTACTTTGTCCTAAACTTGAAAGTTTAATCAACATGTGAATAATGTAGTTTTGATGCTCGATCTCCTCCCTTCAATGATGCTTTCGAATCTTCAATCTTGATAGCATCATGACCATGGAAAATGTTGAGATTTACAATAGACTGCATGAATTTAAACAATTAAAAAGGTATATCAAACATGCACAATAGAGCCTTGTTCTTCCCGTGGATTGCCATCAACTATCTGTAATGACAAATATGGGCGGTTATATTACTTCTCCATCATAGAGCTTAAAGTTTGGGGCCATGATTTTACTCGGAACTCTTTCCCTTTCTATCCATCTGCTGAAGGGGGACACCTCCATTCCCCTAATTTATTCACTCGTTGGCCTTCTTGCTAGCTTTCTAATGGATTTTTGATTTGGCCTTTTTAGTCTACTGTCAAGCTCTTTTTTTATGAACTACTTCTAAGAATCCTCTTGCTCCTCAACACAAGTGGATTTTTTCCTTCCATTTTTATCTCAGGCATCCTCTCTTCGCCTTCCTCTATGCCTTTCTAGACTAGAACTCGACTTAGTGTGGATGGGCTCGTGTTTTACCTTGGCACGCTTCTAAGGCTTCGTGATCCCTCGACTTTCTTAAGGTTNAAGGCTTCGTGATCCCTAGACTTTCTTAAGGTTGTCCTTAGTGCTTCATTTTCTTTCCTTAGTTTCTTTGTCCCTTCTTGGGATTTTTTTAGTGTATCCTCGTGAGCATCTAGTTGGTCTTGAAAGACTAGACTAGCTTCATAAACGCTAGTATCCCTCATTCTTCTGGGTCTCGTCTTGAGGGTGGTATCTCCCTAACAACATGTTAAGGTCTTCGTGATCCCCATCCAAACTCCTTGTAGCATCTTATCTAATATCACTATCAGATAGAAACGATACTTGGCAGTGTTGGATAGGGTCATATTCATAAGCATTCTAATTACTATATGGTGATTCGATCATCCTAATTACTGTGTGGTGAGTTAATTATACTCCGCATGTTTGACATGAATCTTTCGCTCATAATTTCCCATAGACAATGCCAATTGTAAGAGAATAAATTCTCTTACCCTCTAATTTCGGTTTAATTGAGAATGAGTGAACAAAGGTTGCACTGTTTGTCCAATAGAACAAACAAGCTACCAAAGACTGGGGATGGGCCGGTCACAGGCACTCTGATTCTTAAGTTAGTAAGGGTTCTTATAGAAATCAAATAAGTTTGCAGTATTAGAAGTATGTACCTTAGACTCAAGCATAACCAGATATTTATAGCGCTGCATGGTAACTATTCTACCAAGATTTCAGTTATTTGCTATATTAGATGGCACACATAATTTTCTACCGGATTACTTTCGATTGATGTTGAAATTTCTCCCAATTCTCTCGTCATTTGTCCATTAGTTAGGGTATGCTAATAACATTCACCTATGACTTGGGCCACATTCTTATCAGTGCAGCCCTATCTCTAATTCATCTGGATAACCTAGCTATCTCATTTGTTGAATGATTTTGTTTGGAAGACTACTTGTGAAATCTGCTTGGTCTTGCTTTTCATTTGGTCATATTGATAGCTCAGCCTATTTGGCCAAACACTTTAGCCGTTTGTTCGATCAGTTGGAATGGAGATTGTAGTTCCCCATGTGTCTCTTGCATGTATTTTTTGTCAAGTGTTTTAGGAAACGTGAGTTCATTAATTGTCTTAATCATGTGTAGTCATTTTACACTCCTTTAAGTAAGTAC
>CAUOFW020003125.1:550837-571425 GCA_963454935.2 Ilex paraguariensis
CTTTATTTTGTGTTAATGTAAAATATTTGTGGAAATAATGTTTTGGGCATGTAATCTTTTGCAAATAATTGTAATAGAACTTATATAGACTTTTATTAAACTAACCTTGCATGTGTTGATATAAGTACGGATAATTGGATCCGGTGTGGCCAATGTTTACTTATAATTGGACCCGGTGTGGTCATTGTTGAATATTGGACCTCAGATGGGTCTTTTTATTATTTGATTGCACAGGTTGAGTTTTGGGTAGACCTTCCCGTACAAAGGAGACGNATATTGGACCTCAGATGGGTCTTTTTATTATATGATTGCACAGGTTGAGTTTTGGGTAGAGCTTCCCGTACAAATGAGATGTTGTCCGAATTTTGTCAAAATTATGGTTCCTAGTAAATGGAGCATAATGGTGTGATATCGAATTACTCGGTATCCACGGGTATTCCGCGGGTTGATGCATAATCAATGGACCCCCGGATTTTAGGGTGTCACAGCTTGGTATCAGAGCAGGCATACGAATAACCTAGGGCTCGATGGGCACGGGTATAGACCATTGCATTCCATATGCATTTCATGTTATGTGCTCTACTTGCTACATGCTATGTGTTACTTGTTATGTGAATTATATGCATGATAGAAATGTATAGGGATGGGAATACACTGGGGTTAGAAAACATAACCTTGGAAGTTTGGAAAAAAAAATGGTATAGTTCAATGAGTAAATGTCTACTAAATACGTGATCCCTAATTTGGGATATTAACTAATTGATCTATTGCTATCTTATGTGTGTGTAGATGGCAACTAGAGAAAGGGGAAGTCGGGGTGGATGGAACAACCAACCACCACCACCGACCTTTGACCAACAAGCCTTCATGGAGGCTATTGGTGTGACGGCGACNGGAAGTCGGGGTGGATGGAACAACCAACCACCACCACCGACCTTTGACCAACAAGCCTTCATGGAGGCTATTGGTGCGACGGCGGCTACCATTGCACAAGCTAGTGCTACGGCCACTACTATTGTACAAACAGGTGCAAGTGGGACTCAAGGAGGTTCAAGTCACCTCCAGAAGTTCAAGGCACACAATCCTCCGATCTTTCTGGGAGGGGCGGATCCTATGGTGGCTGACTATTAGTTTCGACAAGTTGATAAGATTTTGAGGGCTATGGAGATTACCTCCGATGCTACGAAGATAATGCTAGCTACTTTTCAGCTAGAGGGAGGATCCCAAGTGTGGTGGGATTGGGTCAAGGACTCCAAGAACTTGGAGGTAATGACATGGGCAGAATTCAAGGAGCTCTTTATGGGCAAGTACTTCCCAACGGCTGCTCGACATGCAAAGGCTCGGGAGTTCTTAGACTTGAGACAAGGGACAATGAAGGTGATGGAGTACGTGGCTAAGTTCACAGAGTTAGCCCGTTTCACCGATGACTACATGGCCACAGATATGGCCAAAGTGAGGAAGTTTGAGGATGGTCTTAAGTTATCCATCCGGGGTAAAATTATGGGTCTTCTTCTACAAGACTTAGACTCGATGGTCGGACTGCTATGGCCATTGAGAGAGAGGTGGATGACGCAAGGAGCCTCCGAGAGTCTGGTGCAAAAGAAAAGAAGAAGGAGGGTCAATCCTCTTCTTTTAGCTCGAGGACTTCTACTCCATCAGGGTTTCAGGGACAGGGCCACAGGTATCAAGGCCAAGGCCAAGGTCAATCCTCCCAAGGTGGGGAAAATCAGAGGCATTCCTACCAGACTGGCCAGAGGACATGCTATCATTGCCACCAACCGGGTCACATGAAGAGGGATTGTCCTCAGAGGTAGGGATCCCAGGTTCATGGGTTATCATAGTCTCAAACTTTAGTGGGGCAACAACAGACACAGTATGCTCCTCACTACCCTACTATGGGTCAGGGCAGTCAGTACCAGTTTCAAGGTGCAGTAGAAGGCCCTACTACTTCTCGTGCGGGGACTACGCAAGCTAGCTAGATGGACCAAGGAATGGTTCAAGGATGAGGTCAGGGCTTACAAGCCGGTACTTCGGGGACCCAGGGGCATGTCTACGCCATGATACCTCAGATTGAGCCTACAGATCCGTCGATGATACAGGGTACATTATTACTCTCTCGCTTATGGGCAAGGGTATTATTTTATTTTGGTGCATCACATTCATTTATTGTTGTATCTTGTGTGAAAGACTTGGGCTTAGAGGTTGAGACCTTGGAAGAACCATTGCATATGAGTTCTCTCCTAGGAGCTAGGGTGAGATTGATCAAATATGCCGGGGTTATGAGTTAGAGATCTCGGAGATTTTACTCACCATGGACCTTAGGGTCATGAACATGTCCGAGTTTGATGTTATCCTTGGTATGGATTGGTTGGCGTCACATTGTGTAGTCATTGATTGTGATCGAAAGAGGGTTACTGCTTATACGCCGGAGGGTATTTGTTTAAAGTTCCAGGGGGAAAAGAATGATGTTTTACCTCAGGCTGTGTATGACTTTAGATGGCACAGACAGTTGATGGGTTGGCTTACAAGCCTTACCCTGGAGGACGAGGCGAGACAGGAGTTGGGCCTTCCTCGGGTTGTATGTGAGTATGAGGATGGTTTTTCGGATGAGCTACCGAGATTACCTCCACATAGGAATGTAGACTTCACCATTGAGTTGTATTTCGGTACATCGCCTATCTCTATGACTCCACACAAGATGGCACCAGCTGAGTTGCAAGAACTCAAGGTCTAGTTGCAAGAATTATTGGACAAGGGCTTCATTAGACCGAGCATTTCACCTTGGGGCGCTCCGGTGTTGTTTGCCAAGAAGAAGGATAAAGCCCTTCGATTGTGCATAGATTATCGATAGTTGAATAGGGTTACTATCAAGAATAGGTACCCTTTGTCGAGGATTGATGACTTGTTTAATCAGTTGAGAGGGGCACGGGTCTATTCCAAGATAGATCTTCATACAAGTTACCATCAGTTGAGGGTTAGGGAGGAGGATATCCCTAAGACGGCATTTAGAACACGGTATGGGCATTTCGAGTTCGTAGTGATGCCATTTGGATTAACGAATGCTCCAGCGGCATTCATAGACCTCATGCACAGGGTATTCCAAACCTATTTAGATCAATTTGTTGTAGTTTTTGTTGATGACATCTTGAGCTACTCTAAGTCGGAGGAGGAGCATGAGGGTCACTTGAGGATTGTTCTCCAGACATTGAGAGAACATCAGTTGTACGTCAAGTTCAGCAAGTGTGAATTTTGGCTTATGGAGGTAAAGTTTTTGGGGCATATAGTGTTGGCTTCGAGTGTATCTGTGGATCCGGAGAAGGTTGAGGCAGTTATGAATTGAGAGAGACCGAAGTCAGTCTTTGAGATACGTAGTTTCTTGGGATTGGTGGGGTACTACCGGCGATTTATTGAGGATTTCTCCTGATTGACTATGCCTATGAAGAAGTTGACCTGGAAAGAGGTCAAGTTTGTGTGGAATGATTCTTGTGAGAATGCATTCCAGGAGTTGAAGAGGAGACTTACTTCAGCTCCTATTCTGATAGTTCCAGAACGGGGGCAGAGGTATACGGTCTATTGTGATGCCTCGAAAGACAGGCTGGGATGTGTTTTGATGCAGTCCGGTCTGGTTTACTCGAATTAGTCAATTGTTGCATATACCTACCAGCAAACCTAAACAGTTGTTTTGTTATGGTTTAATATACATCATACCTACCGGTTGACTTTTCAGTGACCTAAAAGTTAATTGTTGTAAGGTGGCATTTCCAATACTTAACCAATATAAAGCATATGTAATCCTTAGACTGAAGGTTACCTTTCATATTATTGTCTTTTAATAATTTATCTATGCCTTTCATTTACTCAGTNTTGCCAATTTTCTCTTGTTAACTATATAAAGAAACCCTCTTCCTTCAACACTTAAAAGTGGCAGAAAAACAGATTAAAGAAACACCAGTAAAAGAAAATTTTGTTGATGTGCTACTATGGTCAACCAACTCCACTAAGAACGTCGTGGACGGATTCAAACCCAGGAAGAAGATTTCTTGGTTGTTAGGTGATGGGAAAAATTTAATCTCAACTAAGGGAAAGGCCTTAGTTGCCACTACCTTTAGAAATGTATTCGTTATTAGCGAGAAAGGAAAGGTAGAGGAGTAATGAGTTTAAAAATCAATTTTCCCCAACTTGGTGGAAACCAAAAGGATAGCAAAGCTTATACCTAATTTTTAGGAACCTTATCTNCTCTTCGTGGGATCGATCTTGGACTTAAACCAAGAAAACTACAATTCAACCACTTAAACTTGGGCGTATGATATAAAGCAGGTAACGAAACAGGTCGAATCAATTGGTTGCTTATATAAACCCAAGAAAATCCAATAGAAGTCACACCTCTAATAATTAATATGACTTACAAACTATCCTAGTCTCTTTCTCTCTCTATGTACCTAATGTTGAAAGTGTTTTGTGCTGTGAAAATTCAGTGTTGATTAGTCTTATGCAACAACACTATACTGTTCGAGCAATGAAACAAAATATGATTTTCATATTCTAAAACGTGAAGGATCCTTCAAAGTTTTTGAGATTAAAACGGATTAAGATATATCTTTTATCCTATGCTTTCGCAAATGTGTACGATTCCCAACATTGGCATCAGCAATTAGGGTGTTCTCATAACATTTATCAAATCTTTTGAAATTTGAGTATATTTTGGCCCATTTATGCTTGAACAAAAGAATAAAGTTTGATGAGTCGATTTTGATAAAACTAGCCCTCGGCACACTGAAACCACGAACGAATTCTTGACTTTCATCAAAGTGGAAAGCTGCTTTTAGTAAGAATTATTCTTTTCTCAAATAAGGAGAAGTTTGATGATGTAAAGAACACACGGAAGTAAAAAAATATATACTGCATACATAATATTGGTAGAAACACATGGTTAGCAGAAGCCTAAATACCTATGGTATTCCCTCTTCTATCTTAATTGCATTTACTATTATGCTTGGGTTTTTCTTGTGGGACCCATCACTTTTTGGCATTATTTTTTTTCCCTGCCATCAATATATATAAAATAATCAAGGGTTTATAACACTTTTAGCCCCTAAAGTATGCATTTTTTTGTCAATTTGGCCCTTAATATTCTAATTTTCTCAATTTGGTCCTCAAAATATACAATTTGTGTTTAAATGGTCCTTAACCCGATGGACCTTTAATTCCTTGACGGAAATTGTCGCCTGCCCTTCATGTGATGTTGCCTGAAGGGTATTTGGTGGGAAAAAAAAGTGAGGGGTTTTATAGGGAAACCTTTTTGCCAATTTTCTCTTGTTAACTATATAAAGAAACCCTCTTCCTTCAACACTTAAAAGTGGCAGAAAAACAGATTAAAGAAACACCAGTAAAAGAAAATTTTGTTGATGTGCTACTATGGTCAACCAACTCCACTAAGAACGTCGTGGACGGATTCAAACCCAGGAAGAAGATTTCTTGGTTGTTAGGTGATGGGAAAAATTTAATCTCAACTAAGGGAAAGGTCCTAGTTGCCACTACCTTTAGAAATGTATTCGTTATTAGCGAGAAAGGAAAGGTAGAGGAGTAATGAGTTTAAAAATCAATTTTCCCCAACTTGGTGGAAACCAAAGGGATAGCAAAGCTTATACCTAATTTTTAGGAACCTTATTTGCTAAGGACTCGTTCAAATGGTGATTCGTTTAGATACTATGAGGAAGATAAGGCAACCAAGGGAGAGGGATAAGATCAAAGCCTCGACAAGTCTTATCCATGTGATCAAACAGACTCGTAGCACAACTACGACTCTGGATGGTTATCCCAGTAAAGGATAAATTCCACAGAATCCAAGACTCATCGACCGAAAAGAGATCTGGCAAATTCAAACTACTGGGAAAGCTTGGAGTCCATTCTCTATAGAACACCTATTAAATTACTATAAAAGGGGACCTCCAGGGTAAGACCCAGGTAAGCACACTGAGTCCAATTTAATTGTTGACCCTTAATTTCCCAAATACTGATTTGAGCGTCGGAGGGTCGACCCCCGGAGTATCCCTCCAAACTTTAACTTTTTTTCTGGTACCATAACTATCAGAGAGCTTGAGAAAAGGTGTAGCCAGACACAGATCAACCTTAATTAGCTTTTAGAATAGTTTGACGCATTTTTCACTCCAATAATTTGGCACCATCTTTGGGAAACAACTTGAAAACCAAAGTTTTTTCTCAATTTTTTTGTACACCGGTGGAAGATGTCAACCAAAGCCATTAATGCCAATCATGACAACCCTACCAGAGAACAACCTACTCAAGGAAATGTTGGGGTTGAAAGTCCAGACCTAGATCCCCTTCACCTCAATAGGCATAAGAAGGCCCAACAGATTTTCAACCTCGAAAGAAATGTGGATCAGATGAACCAGGCCATTGGAGGCATGGCTTAACAAACCCAACAAATTGAACAAATCTTTCAAGGCCTTGTTGATCCTCAAAATCAACAAGAAAACTAGGATCTTTGCTCAGATGGAGTTTTCCCCAGCGATGAAAAAAACTTGGTGGATAAGCGTAATCAAACAATTCTTTGTAACATTAAGAAGAAGACGCCTCTTTGAACCAAAAGTTCAAGGAGGTAAATGATTGAATTGGAGATGTGTTGTACACCATAAAATCTCAGCTCTAGAAATAGTGGAAACACTAGTCCAAAGACTCGAGTCACCCTTTTCTTAGGATGTCACCAACTACCCTCTCCCAGCCAAGTTTAACATGCTAACTATCAAGACTTTCGATGGCAAGAAGGATCCTTTGGATCATTTGGAAACCTACAAATCTATCATGTTATTGTAGAGCATCTCCGATGCCATTATGTGTAGAGCTTTCCCTACCACATTGAAGGGAATAGCTCATCTCTGGTTCAATAGGCAACCTGTCGAGTCTATTGGATCCTTCCTAGAGCTCAACAAATCATTCATTTCCTATTTCATTGGAGGAAGGACTCCTAGGAATCCTATCACTTCTCTCCTCAATATCAAGTAGATGAAAAAAGAGACTTTCAAGCAAAACGTAGTAAGTTTTACAGAAGAGTCACTCTAAATAGGCGATGTCAATGACAAGATGGCTTTGATAGCCTTCATAAGTGGACTTAGGTCCCCTAGGTTCTATTTCTCTATGCACAAACATTTCTCCAAAACTATGTTGGAGCAACTTTCCAATGCTCAGAGCCATATAAATGCAGAGGATGCGGTCAACGCAAAGAAAGGTGTGGAAGACTCTACCTCTAAGAAGAAGAGAAAGAGCCAAGAAAAGTCAAACAAAGTAAATACTTCAAAGAAGGGAAAGGATGATCATGTCCCAGTGCTTGATGGTTTTCCATGACCTCCAACATGAACCTGGTTATATGTGTATATGGCTTATAGAAATTGGTAAGTGTCACTCTCCCTCAAGTTCAATGCAAAAAGTGAGAAAAATTATGTGGATGAACAAAAACGTGTATGTGTGCAAAAGTGCTCCCCAATGGTAGAGAGACTCACAATGTCGTGGTTTACTTGTAATAAAGATTTCAAGTTCGTCTCCTTATGGAAGGTGATTAATGTAAAACTTGGGTAAATTTGAATTTTTTTGAAAAAGGACAAAATGATAATTAGTCACTATAGTACGGGTTAAAAACTTGAATTCTTCTAGAACTCGAATGACGAAACAGACCTCACCGTTGAATTCATCTCGCAAAATCTAGTTATCCCATCAATTTTTGTCAAATTCTAAGCCAGTTGAATTTTTAGTGCTTTACGAGGTAATCAGGTGTCACGAGACCAAAATAAACGAGATCGAAAATTAAATTGGGAAAAGTGAAAAATAATTTAAATTTAATTCAAATAAAAATATTTTGAACTAGAATTGAGATGAAATGTAATTGATTCAAGACAAAACTGGACCCTAAAAAAGAGGACGTGTGGCGCAACCTGGGCTAAGTGTCCAAGGAGTATAAATAGGGGAGAAAATTAGATTTTTCCCATTTTACCATCTGATTTTTGCTGGAAAAGAGAGAGGAAAGAGGAGAGGGGAAATCAAGGGATTCTTCAAGCTTCTATCTGCGATCTATGACTTTTCTTTGGTCGAATCACCTTGGGCCAAGAACAAAGATTGTTCTAATCGACGTGGGCTACAAAACCATACCTAAAATCAAAGATTTTGACGAAGTTCATCGGATAGAATTTTTGAAAATCAAGGTCTAACGCTTGATTTGGGTCTTGGAAGGCTTTCTACCACTTGTTTTACGCTTCAAGAGGTAGGATTCTTTTCCTAATTAGGTTTATTTTCAACCTAGGGTTCCATATGATATGGGTAGCATGACTTGAAATGAATTTTCTTGTTTGATGTACTCCTAGTGTAACTAGAGTATAAGAAATGGGTATAGAAATATACTAAACCAATCTTGCGTGAATTGGGTTTGTAGAATTTACTTGTTTGGTAAATTCATGAGAAATGTGATAAATTGGGTATGATTGTGTGTTACATGTTTGTATGTCTTTTGGGTGCTTGATAAAATACCTATGTTGATGTAGCATGTTGGTTCCATTGAAAATGTTATAACACGCTTGATGAAAATGTGGATTGTAATTATATGGCTTTGATATAATTGAAAATTTGGGAATATGATGACGTTGGAATGTAATTATATGTTTTACGATATAGATTATATTAAGGCATTGGAAATGTTCATATTGTGCTCATGACATGTTGAACATGGTATGACACATACCTATGGTTGTTGAAATGTGGAAAATGGGTATTGAAAAGGGTTAAAATCAATTATAGCATGAATTGGGTATTTAGAAATTTCTTATTTGTGATTTCTTGTGAAATGTATTGATTGGGCATGCTAAGTGTTTACATTTATACATTGAAGGTGTTTAACGAAATGCCTACATTGTATTTTATCTAAAGGAAGAACGTGCATGATATGAAATTAATTACAATCAGTATGCCCTAAAATACTAAATCTAGTGGGAGTTTTTATTTTTTTCGGCATTAGGAAATCAAAATTTTATGCATTAATTAGATTAAATGTTAATAATAATTGCCTATGGTGCGGGAGATGATTGGGAACATTGTGACTTTCAATCCTGCGACTTGTGAAAGTCGTTAATGCTTGAATTTAGATTTTTGTGGCAAAATTCTAAAATGCATTGTGCTAATATCCCATACGCATCGTCTCTACATGTATATTAGATTATAATGACTACTAAAAATATAGTGGTTGAATTAACTAAGGGCGACAAATTGAATGGCGATAATTATGACATATGGCACCATAAGATTCAATTTTTCCTATATGAGCAACAAGTCTTGGATACCCTTGACTCTGTACTACCAAAGCCTAAGCAACCTCAGACCATCCAAGACTAAGAGAATTACCAATCTTGGCAGAATAAGGATAGACTTGCACGTTATACCATGCAAAAGAGCATGCAAGATGACCTCATTCCTGAATTTGAGAATTATTGCACTGCTCACGCCATGTGGAAAGCCCTCAAAGAGAAATTTGGTATTACTTCTCTTGTTAGGCTTTCATGGTTTGACCATTAGGTTTGACTCGTATTAAAAGAAGCTAGAGTAAACAATGAAATAACACTTAAGGGCTATGGCCTTTATGATAAGTGATTTAGGTGCCATTGGTCATGTGTTGACTAATGAATAGCAAGTTTAAGCCATACTTCACTCCCTTCCACCATTATGGGAGCATATGAAACAAAACATAATGCATAATGAGAGTGTGAAAACATTCGAGAATGTATCGTTTCATCTTGCGCTTGAGGCTGAGCACTTGGAGGCTACCAGAGGTGAGAGTAACTCTTATATGGCTAAAGTTAGCTCGCTTAAGACCTTCAGGTCCAAGCCCAAGTGCGGTGGGTATAGTTCTGATGCTTAAATTGGGGTTAATCACTCTAGTTATAACAAGCATAAGCAGGACAAAAAAGCTGGCAAGAAAAATAAAGCCAAGGTGGTTTGCTATAACTACAACAAGAAAGGGTCACTTCACTCATGAATGCACTAAGTCGAAGAAGGTACTCTCTAGTTCTGTCTCTTGTATTGACTATTTAGTTACTAGTAAAGTTTTGTTGTTCACTCTCCTAATTCATGGATTGTAGACTCAAGAGCAATATACCACATAACGTGACACAAATTTAGATTTATAGAGTACTATCGAGTTCCAGCTAGAAACAAATGAATTTACATGGGGAACGAGACCAGTATAGATGTGCTTGGGATTGGAACATACAAACTGAAATTGCGATAATAGCACACTCTATATCTTCATGATGTATTATATGCTCTAAGAATCTGATGAAATTTGTTGCCAGTTACTAGCTTAATGAGACTAAGTTTTATTTTTCGTTTTGAAGGCCAACATGTTGGCATTTATAAGATATGGATCTGGTTATACCACATGTGGTTTAATTGTATTAGATATTGATCATTCTAGTAATGAAACTTATTCTTATGTTACATCTATGGATGATGTTGATTCTATTAGATGACATTTTAGATTAGGTCATAGCAGGCAAGATAGAATGAACAAATTAGCTAGAGAAGGACTTTTGGGCTCACTCGCTAAAATTAACTTGCCCACATGTGACAATTGTCTCCTAGGTAAGGCAACTAGAAAACTATTTGTTAAGGCCAAAAGTGCAACTATTCCATTGCATATAATACACTCAAATATATGTTGCCTAATAATGTGAAAGCAAGACATGGTGCATCATATTTCATCACTTTTATAGATGACTTTACACTCTTCGGTCATGTCTATCTAATTTCTCACAAGTCCAAAGAATTGGATTGTTTCAAACGTTACATTAAAGAGGTTGAGAATCAGCGAGACAATAACATTAAGGTTTTTAGAACCAATCGAGGTCGCGAGTATCTATCTGAACAGTTTAAAGAGCTGTAAAGAAAAAATAATAATCTGACAATTGACAATATCTGGCACTCTGTAACAAAATGGTATAGTGGAGAGGCAAAATCAAATTTTACTTGACATGGTTAGGTCAATGATAGTGCAGGATCATCTTCTGATTTCATATCGAAGAGATGCTTTATTCACTACTACTTATATCCTTAACCGAGTGCCTTCTAAATCTGTTCCTTCTACCCCATATAAGTTATGGACTAGCACAAAACCTNTATTCACTACTGCTTATATCCTTAACCGAGTGCCTTCTAAATCTGTTCCTTCTACCCCATATAAGTTATGGACAAGCACAAAACTTGACTTAAGTAATTTATGGCCATAGTGGTTTAGCGGCTTATATAAACAATACTTCTCTTAAGTATGGGAAGTTAGGTCTTAGAGGGAAGAAGTGTATTTTCATCCACTATTCTAAGCACTCTAAGGGCTATGTGTTTATAGGTGAACAACTTGATGAAAGAGTAACTGAAATTGAGTCATGAGATGCAGTTTTCTTTAAAGAGGATTTCCCCATTAGAGGAGACGTGTCTAAAGGAATAGAACTCTATGATTTAGATGATCCCTAAAGAAATATACCAACTATCTAGGTAGAGACTGAAAAAATAGTTCTGTCATCTCCTATGGACATTTAGAGCGATATACTCAATGGTGGATCAGTTCCAATGGATGTAGATACATACGACACAAAGAGAAAATAGTTTCATCACCTCCTATGGATAGTCGGAGTGATATGCTCAATGATGGATTAGTTCTGATGGATATAGATACATACGACACAGAGTTGCGTAGAAGCAAGCGTGGAACGATCCTTTGACGTCGTTCGTAGATTAAAGATAAAGCTTTTATGGTTGCTCCACATGATCATATTGAACCTAAAAATATAAAAGAGGTTCTATCATCACTTGCTAGTCACGAGTGGCAAAATGTTACATACAGAGAAAAGGTGTGGACAAAGAGGAAACATTTTCTCCAGTTGTAAGCTTTGCTTCAATTCACATTATTCTAGCAATTTTCTCACATTTGGATTTAGAACTATATCAAATGGACGTTAAAATTGCATTTCTTAATGGAGAGCTAGATGAGAAGATCTACATGGATCAACTTGAGAGCTTCATAGTGGTGGATCATAAGAACAAAGTTTGTAAACTCCAACGATACATCTATAGCCTGAAACAGTCATCCAGATAGTGGTATCTAAGATTTCATTGAGCTATTAGTTCTAATGAGTTTACGATGATCGATGAAGACCATTATGTGTATGTTAAATGGTCTAAAGATTGCTTCTTGATTCTATCTTTGTATGTTGACAATATTTTATTGGCTGGAAATAATAAAGAGATGATTGCCACCACTCAAAAGTGGTTGTCCTCAACATTTGCGATGAAGGACTTGGGTGAAGCAAGTTATGTGCTCAGATTTAAGATCCTAATGGATCGTTCTAAGAAACTTCTAGGTTTGTCTCAAGAGAAGGTTCTTGAATGATTTCAGATGCAAAACTACAAACCCATAGACACTCCTATAGCAAAAGACGAGAGCCTAAGCCTAAAGACATGCCCTAAAACTCCTAAGGAAACAGAAAATATGGCTCGTGTTCCCTATGTTAGTGTTGTAGAGGTTAATGTATGCTATGATATGTACTCATCCTAATATTTGCTATGCAATTGACTTTGTTAGTCATTTTCAGTCAAATCCTAGAGTAGCTCATTGGAAGACAATCAAAAGGATACTATGATATCTCAAGGAGACTTCGAATTATATCTTATGCTACCGGTCTCCAGATTTATAGATGGTTAGTTATAGTGATGCTAACTAGGGTGGTGATATAGATGAATGCAAGTCCACATTAAGATATGTTTTCTTACTTAATGGTGGGGCCATTACATGGAGTAGAAAATAGCAATCATGCATTTCCTTATCCACCATGGAAACAGAATATGTGGTTTGTCCTGCTGGTGTACAAGAAACTATTTGATTAAGAAGGTTCTTTTAACATCTTGAAGTTTTCAAACATACCTTGGGCCCTGTGACAATTCATTATGATAGCATAGCTGCATTAGCTTTTGCTAAGGACCCTAAGTATCATACAAGAATCAAACACATATATTTAAGACANAGAGAAGGTTCTTGAATGATTTCAGATGCAAAACTACAAACCCATAGACACTCCTATAGCAAAAGACGAGAGCCTAAGCCTAAAGACATGCCCTAAAACTCCTAAGGAAACAGAAAATATGGCTCGTGTTCCCTATGTTAGTGTTGTAGAGGTTAACGTATGCTATGATATGTACTCATCCTAATATTTGCTATGCAATTGACTTTGTTAGTCATTTTCAGTCAAATCCTAGAGTAGCTCATTGGAAGGCAATCAAAAGGATACTATGATATCTTAAGGAGACTTCGAATTATATCTTATGCTACCGGTCTCCAGATTTATAGATGGTTAGTTATAGTGATGCTAACTAGGGTGGTGATATAGATGAATGCAAGTCCACATTAAGATATGTTTTCTTACTTAATGGTGGGGCCATTACATGGAGTAGAAAATAGCAATCATGCATTTCCTTATCCACCATGGAAACAGAATATGTGGTTTGTCCTGCTGGTGTACAAGAAACTATTTGATTAAGAAGGTTCTTTTAACATCTTGAAGTTTTCAAACATACCTTGGGCCCTGTGACAATTCATTATGATAGCATAGCTGCATTAGCTTTTGCTAAGGACCCTAAGTATCATACAAGAATCAAACACATATATTTAAGAAATCATTACATCAGAGACATGATTGCACAAAAGGAAGTCATCCTAAAGCACATACCTACAACTCAGATTGTTGTAGACCCCCTAACAAAGCCTACAACTAGAGATACATATATGGTTCATGATAGAACTCTAGGACTTCATAGGTATTAATTATGTGCTAAGATTGTATGGATCACATAGTCATTTATATTGAAATTATTTGGGATATTAATACATGGTTTATTTGCAAAAATATATGTTATATTGCTTGATTACCTTGGTATTTGAGAAAGCACACACATTCAATATGTCAGTAGGCGTGATTGACTCACTTACACGAGTAATCGCCTTTGGCGGTTGAGATGGTGAACAAAGATGAGATACTCTAAAATATAGTATCGCTCTATTTTGTATACAAAATGAGATCTAACATTTGAGGATCGATAATGGACACAACTCGATGTCCATTGTGCTTGTGTTTTGTTGATTAGTCAAATGCAATATCTTGATTTGAGACCTTTGGAGGGCGAGCAAATAAAGAACTTGGGTTAGACGATAGTAGAGTGACTAGACTAAGATTTTACGATGTTTGAGTATGACAGATGTTCTCATTAGGATCGAGACACTCCAATATAACATGTATTTTAAACTATATGTGATTGGTGACCAATTAAGGAGATGAAGGAATGAATCTCTGCTTCCTCATCGTATGAGTCCTATATGTAAAACCCTGAAAATTTTGAATTTTTATGAAAAAAGGCAAAATGGTAATTAGTTGCTACAATACGGGTTGAAAATCTGAATTTTTTTAGTACTTGAATGACGAAATAGACCTTATCGTTGGATTCATCTCACAAAATCTAGTTATCTAGTCATTTTTCATTGAATTGTAAGACAGTCAAAATTTTTGCATTTAACGATGCAATCGGGCATCACGTAACCAAAATAAATGTGATCGAGTTTTATTTATAAAATACAAAAAATAATTTATAGTTAGTTCAAATAAAATATATTGAATATAATACAGAACAAGATTTAATTGATTCGGAATAAAATTAGATCAGGAAAAGATGGGACATGTGGCACATTGTGGGCTAAGTATCTAAGAGGTATAAATAGGGGAGAAAATAGGATTTTCTCCCCAATACCCAGCTGATTTCGAGAGAGAGAAAAGAGAGAAATGGGGGATGGTTTTTCAAGCTTCTCTATATGATCTACTACTCTATGTTCATCGAATCACTTTGGGCCAAGAACAAAGATTATGAGATATTGATTAACCCTAATTACGACATAATTTAATTAAGTTAATAGGTCAATCGTGTTAGTTAAATAAACTTAAACTAGTCAAAATAAGCCAAATTAGGGTTAGTGTGTGAATTAGGGATAATGCATTGATTGTTGTTCTTTTCAGGGTTTTCTGTATCAAAGCTACCAACTATTGAGGAGCCAATTGCGTCAAAGCTACAAACTATTGAAGAGCCAATTATCAAAGTTACAAACTATAGGGTGTCAATTATTAAAGCTACAAACTATAAGGTGCCAATTATCAAAAGCTCAAAAGGGAGGAGGATCAAAGTGTAATTCAAGCTCTCCCTTTTTGCTTATAAATAGCACCCCTTGGGTCTTGTAAAGATCACCTTTTTTCCTTGTATCATCTTCTTGTAAGGAGCATCTTTTGGTAGTGAAAAAATCTCTAAAAGTCATTATTGCTTTCTTGTATCATCTTTCTTGTAAAGAACATCTTTTGGTAGTGAAAAATCCTCCAAAAGTCATTATGACTTTTTTGTATCATTGCTTTCTTAAAAAGAACACCTTTTGGTAGTGGATAACCCTCCAAAAGTTATTATTGCTTTCTTTTCTTGTATTATTGCTTTCTTTTATTATATTAATGCTTTCTTTAATTTATTGCTTTCTTTTATTGTATTATTGCTTTCTTTTAATTTATTGCTTTCATTTATTTCCATTGTCTTGAGCTTTCTTCTTCCCTTAGAGGAGTAAAACTCTTCCACTTTTCTAGAGCTCTACTAAAACCGTGAAGGGTGGAACGTGATTCACTCATTTTTTATCAAAGATTGACTCTGTGTGTAATATGTTTTACCTTGCAACTCCTCTACTTAGAGGGATGAGCATCACTCACTTTTCTAGATTTACCAAAGCCATGAAGAGTGAGTAGTTTCTCATCCAATCTTTAGTAAGAGGTGATGGACATGTATAATTTTTTGGAAGTTATAGTTGTGCATTTCATTTATGCTTAGCTCCAATCTTCATTTCTTCATAATGTCTTCTCATTACATTGTTGTCTTTATCTTAAGCATGAGTAGCTAAGCCATTAAGTTGGCTAATCCAAGGGAGAGCTCCTCTTGGGTATGCCATTTCAACTCATTTCCCTTTCTCCTCTCAAAGTACGATGGTTCGATTTGACTGGGTAGAGGGTGGACGGGATTGTGAGTCTTTGATATCCCGTAGACTTGTCACGGGGTATGCTTGGATCCTCACTTCCATCTTGTCCCTAGCTTCTCATGNTTTAATTTATTGCTTTCATTTATTTCCATTGTCTTGAGCTTTCTTCTTCCCTTAGAGGAGTAAAACTCTTCCACTTTTCTAGAGCTCTACTAAAACCGTGAAGGGTGGAACGTGATTCACTCATTTTTTATCAAAGATTGACTCTGTGTGTAATATGTTTTACCTTGCAACTCCTCTACTTAGAGGGATGAGCATCACTCACTTTTCTAGATTTACCAAAGCCATGAAGAGTGAGTAGTTTCTCATCCAATCTTTAGTAAGAAGTGATGGACATGTATAATTTTCTGGAAGTTATAGTTGTGCATTTCATTTATGCTTAGCTCCAATCTTCATTTCTTCATAATGTCTTCTCATTACATTGTTGTCTTTATCTTAAGCATGAGTAGCTAAGCCATTAAGTTGGCTAATCCAAGGGAGAGCTCCTCTTGGGTATGCCATTTCAACTCATTTCCCTTTCTCCTCTCAGAGTACGATGGTTCGATTTGACTTGGTAGAGGGTGGACGGGATTGTGAGTCTTTGATATCCCATATACTTGTCACGGGGTATGCTTGGATCCTCACTTCCATCTTGTCCCTAGCTTCTCATGAATCAATCGTACATCTATGCTCTATTGGAGGAAGGATTCCAGTTGACTTGGTAATCCCATTGGAGTGAACCCTTTGGATTAGCCAACATTTTTTTCATTCCAATTTCGTTAAGACAAAATCACAAACCAATTTTGTACAACAAAAGATTTTACACTTTGTTTTTCACCAAAATCACCTTCAAAATGATTCACCTCCTTTCCTGAGGAGACGACCTTGGAATACAATTTCAAGTAAAACACGACAAGCAAAAGTCTCTCTGCGCTTGGGGAGCATTTTTGTTCACACACACACAGACATTTGGCATTTCATTAATCCACCATTCCGTTGCCCTTTCTTTTGACATCATTCCAAGGGAGAGTGACATTCCCCTCCACACATAGACTATACGCATTGAGGGATGATGTTTAGAGGTTATGATATACTACAACGGAAATAACCAAACAGACGTGAGCTACAAAACCATACCAAAGATAGTGGGTTTTGCCGAAGTCTCAAGATCAAAATTTTTGGGATCAAGCATTTGAAGCTTGATTTGGGATTCCTTGGAGTTTCTACCACTTGTATCATGCTTCAAGAGGTAGGATTCTTCTCCTAGCTAGGTTTATTTTCAACGTTGGATTTCGTATGAAATGGGTAGCATGACTTGTGATGAAATCTCTTATCTAAATGTAATTCTAGTGTAACTAGAGTATGAAAAATGGTATAAGAATGTATAAAACCAATTTTTTTGCATGAATTGGAATTTGGGTGAAATTGCTTGTTTTGGTAATTTCATGAGAAATGTGTTGATTGGACATGCTATGTGTTTACATTTGTGCTCATAACATGTTGAATATGATGTTGTAATTGCAATTGAAAACTTGGCTGCATAATGATATCAAGTGCAATGGTTCATTACACTTGCATATACACGGCAAGCATCGCATTCATGGGCATTTGACATGAGTGTGAGTGCGTGTGCATGTTTTTGGATTAAACACCATTCTGGGTGATTGAGGCGTGGACTCGGGAAGGTTGGACCTATGTCCAACTAAGTTGCACAGGTTGCATGGAAAACTTGTGTCTGATATAGCAAGAAAGACTAGACTCTCCCTCGGGTGCAACACCCGATTACTAGTTTATACAATTTTGATGGTGAAGGTTTAAAAAAGTGTATTGGTGTACATGAAACCGAATGTGAGATACCAAAATCTATGTCGGTGTGGTGGACCATTGGTGCAAGTCCAGGAAATCACCTATTCAAGAAAGACACATGGTTCATTTTATAAATGGTAATTGGATGTGTAACATCAACGGCAGGGGCTTATAATGCCATATTCAAATGCATGGCATTGCACGTGTTATGGGTGCCAGCGGAGGCTCGGGTTATATTGCATGTGTGAGTCTCATCTCACAACGTGATATGACATAGAGAATTCCATTATGAATTACATATTCTTAAGTGAATTGTTTATTGATTATTAAATTACATGGGAGCATTTTATATGCATCTACGTTATNGAGAATTTCTTTATGAATTACATATTCTTAAGTGAATTGTTTATTGATTATTAAATTACATGGGAGCATTTTATATGCATCTAGGTTGTGGAGTAGTCTATTTAGGAGATACCCTATTGAGCATGATGCACCTTTTTAGATGCGGGACAAGTGCCGGTGGACAGCCCTCATATGTGACCTCGCTGATGAAGAAAGCCAGGTTGTAGCTTTAGATTATATGTTTTTGTAAACCAAATTGTGTAATAAATTTTGGACATGTAATGTCATATAAACGATTGTAAAATGAACTCATATGTACTACATTTCGTGTAAATTTTGATTTTATGTGATTTGGGTGAATGTCATATGAGATTGGAGAGCTCTTCTACCGATAGAACGTTGATTATCAACCAATAGAAGAATTCCAGAGAGCTCTTCTACTAGTAGAACGTTGATTAACTACCAGTAGAAAAATTCCAGAGGGCTTTTCTACTGGTAAGACGTTGATTATCTACTAGTAGAATAATGCTAGAGAGCTTTTCTATTGGTAGGATGTTGATTATCTACTGGTAGGTCCTCTGAAAGTTTTAGAAATTTAAAGTAATTTTGTCAAGCCTTCAGGCCTTGAGTCATTTTGTTCAAAGGATGTAATGGAGTAATATTAAGGACAAATTGATGTATATTGGACTTTGAAATGTACACAGGTTATGCGTTTGTGAGTGCTTAGTATAAGGGAGATTCGGCCAAAACTTTGTATTGTTTATGATCCCGGTGAACGGGATGTTATGCCGTAGTGTCGGGTTATGCGGCATTCACGAGTTGATGGATGATCAACAGGTTGACAAAGGACCCCCAGTTTTAGAAGCGTCACACTGTAAGTCATTTTTACATGACTAGATTATTTTGTATAACCAAACATTGTACTCTCTGACTTTTGACTATGTTATAAAATGAAAGAATTAATGCTCAGCTACTTTGGCAAGTTACTTACATTCATAAGTGATTGGGCCTTCCAGGACATTGCTGGGAAAATGGTTAATTCTGAACCACATGACATGAGGGCAAAAGGAAGACCATTCAGAACATACCTCGATTTATTCACTGTCGACAACTTTGGGCACTAGCTTAGTGACAAAGTGTGAATATATAAGTGAAAGCTTCGAGGGGTTAAGCATTCTCTTTTATTATGAGGGATTAGAGATGCTTGAACCTGTGTATCTGAATGGGTCTAGAGTACTTGGGACACAATTTTTATTTTTATTTTTAGGGTTGATGTCTCTATGTTGGCTTTATAGAATGTCTAGTGTACAGCTCTCAAATTGCAGGTATGCTCAATTGTCGCATGACCCATAAGCCTGTATGATTTGATGTTGATGTATAAAATGGATTGAGAGAGATGTCAATGTTGTGCCCACCATGAACGAGTGGGAGATGTTAGATGTTGGGTTAGGGTCATAGAACTAAACCAGAGTGCCCATGATGGGTCGACCTTATTAAAAAATGCCTGAGAGCCATAACCTTTGAAGGTGTCCTTTGCCACCCAAAATACATGTCTGTTAAATATTAATAGACATATCTTATAGAGATATGTCTCTTCATAACACCCATTGGTTGCCCATATAAACTCAAGACAATCTAATAGAACTCAACCTATGATAATTAATCTAACTTACAAACTCTCATATTCTCTTTATCTTTCCATATATAATGTTGAAAGACTTTTGTACTGCAAAAAATCGGTGTTGTTTTGTCTTCTGTAACAACACCATACTATTCGAGCAAGCAAACAAAAGAAAATTTCGGATTCTAAAGTACGTGAAACCTCCTTCAAAGGTTTTGGGATTAAAACGGATTATGGTATGTCTTTAATCCTATGCTTTAACATATGTATACGATTCTCAACAATTCTAATAAAATAGAGAACCTTCATATAATATTAAAAAGGTGTGCGCTATCAGTCATTGTGGATTTAGCAGTTTTAGGATTCTCTTTCTTAAACATAGAATTTGTTTCCCTTCGATTAGGTCATACTTGTCATATACCCACTAAGGTAAAAATTGGGGGGGGGTTCTAGTCAAGCAATACCCGAATTAGTGAAGTAAATATCATTTGTACCCTTGAATTGGATTAGTCAATGGACAATATAGTCATTTATAAGTCAAATATATGATAATAATTGAAGGGAGTGGCTCCCATTATTGCATATGTTACGACATTAAATGAGCCCACGTGAGGATGATAGGATAAGGCACATGAGGATGATATCAGTCAAATAGGCCTAGCCGAACTAATCAATTTGTTC
>CAUOFW020003125.1:572072-598682 GCA_963454935.2 Ilex paraguariensis
GGGGGGGGGTTCTAGTCAAGCAATACCCAAATTAGTGAAATAAATATCATTTGTACCCTTGAATTGGATTAGTCAATGGACAATATAGTCATTTATAAGTCAAATATATGATAATAATTGAAGGGAGTGGCTCCCATTATTACATATGTTACGACATTAAATGAGCCCACGTGAGGATGATAGGATAAGGCACATGAGGATGATATCAGTCAAATAGGCCTAGCCGAACTAATCAATTTGTTCAACAAGCAATGAAAGAGTTCGGTCCATGTCATGACCAAGCTGTTCAAGGTGTTCGATGAGTAACGAAAGAGCTCGATCCTCGTCATAACCGAGCTGTTTTGAAACAGTAAATGGAAAGATAAAGATTCGCCAAAAACTTAGGCGTCCAAGATAAGCTAATGAGCTTGATTATAGGCCAAGGGAACTGCCAGAGAGATTTCAGCAGCTTTTCAAACTGAATCGCTTAATTGAAGGAAGGTGTGCCACCTTGAACCTAACTGAACAGGGTCTATAAAAAGTAAAAGGAGCCAAGGTGAAAGGTACGCTAAACTCTCTTTGTGTATCTGCAATTCAATTAGATCCATTACTGACTTAAGCATTAGAGTGCCTTCAATCGAAGCACTTTGATCTTGGGCAGTTTGCTTGTTTTGCAGGAAGACAAGACTTAGAGATTGATGGTGTAAATCAATGTGGTGCAACTTTGTGATATTGAACAGATGAGATGAGTAGTATGTGACTATTAGGATACGAGCTGCAAGGCTCAAAAGAACAGGGATTGGTATCGAGGGGAAATTGAGGGATTGACACAATGAAAATATAGTGGTTCACCAGCTCGGGAGCTCGGCTAATCCACTCTTCAATGGAGGCTCTTGCTCCTTTTTTCTTTATAAATCATCTGAAAGGTTTACAAAACCGATTGTATGTTACTAGGGTCCCCACTCTTGGGGGCGTTATATCGTATTTATAGGGTTGTCCCAAGTTTTGCGGGATCTGCACCGAGATCCTTGCCATTTATTTGAGGAACTCTCCTTGATCTTAGGAGAGGATCTTGGCTGGTTAAGGATTTGGTGCATTGAATATGGCTCTTTGCCACATGTAAGCTTTCTGTTATCATCCAGCTGTTCCCTTATCATTTTCGTTGTTGTCACGTCTGGGGGGAGCTCTAACTTTGGTCCTCTAAGCTTTGCGTGTATTCCCTAGCCTCCTTGCCTGACCTCCATGCCTGAGCTCATACTTAGAAATTACTTTGAGTGTCATCAGTTGCCCCCCGTCCTTAGCCCAAGTGAACTTGGGTAGGGGCTGAGCTGAGGTTTAGTCTTTAAATCTGTGGCAAATATTTTGAAGAAGTTACCCCAAGCCTGACTAAGTTGAAAGACTCTGGTACTGGCAGTCTCCCTATGATTTCCTCCATTTGTTTAAGGTTTTTGTCTAAATTAATAAGAAGAAAGGGGATAATCGTCCCCATCATTCAAATTGGCTTGATTTTTGGTTCAAGGATGGTGCATGTGCTCCAGATCCTAATATAATGCAACTATGACAAATTGTGTTAAATGGGATGGAGAATTTTTTTCAAAGCGAAGATTGGTTAGATCTATTTAGGCAAAAGTACAACGTATGAAGATAAAGGTCAATGGTGATGATCCCTTCATTCTTCTAGATCTTGACCTTGATGTCACAACATGTGAAAACTTGGAGATTGCAACTTATTTAGCTTTATGGCTATGTCACTTCGTATTTCCTTCAGTGGATGACGTTATTCATCTAACCATCTTCAAGACTACCTCCCAAGTGGCTGCTAGAGTCACATATAGCTTGGTGACCCCAATTGTTGCAAGCATTTACAAAGGTCTATCTAAGACATGCAGCACCCGATATGACCAAAAGAACCTCGGGATGACTTCTTATGCTTTTTCAGGTCATTACTTTTATGCTTGGGCAACATTGCATTTCCCTCGGGGAGTTTATGTTGAGGTTGATGAGGAGCTTGATCGTCCTTTGCTTCGAAAATTCAGAGGTACACTGAATGCTTATCTTTTTTACGAAGAAAAAGAAAAAAGATTTCTAGATCTTCTGCACGGAAGTATGAGTTCTAGTGATTTTTGTTGGCAACCAGTTATGTATTCTAACCGAAGGCCTCATCATGATGATGGACAAAGATTAGATGAAACCTTTGAATTAGTGACAAGTATGTGAGGTGGACACATCATGTATCATCATCGGCTAGTTTGTATTCTTGAAATGTATAACCCACATCGCTTTGTAAGGTAGCATGGATTTCATCAAAGATTGTTGGGTACTCCCTCACACCCATTGATAATTTTGTTTGATGCCTCTTTTTTATATCGGGCATGGTTGAGTTTAACCAGGAGAAATAGTGGGGCAAGATTCCATGTCCTTAATAATTGTGCTCAGATTGAAAATCAATGTGACAGTAGTTACAACAACTAGTGGAAAGATGATATACTTCCAGACCTAGAAGACATCAATTGTAAAACCTTGTTAGCTAGTGAATCTAAGAATTTCAAATTCAAATCTCAAGTTGATGGGTTAGAGAAGAGAAAAGCCCTTCCTACAGTGCCCAAAGCTCCTCTACATCTTCGAAAATGGGATAATTCAAAGGATTTTTTGAATCCCCAAGAAGAATCAGTTCCAAAGATGTTGAAGGTCATAACACCAGTTTCAAGAGCAGCTAATGTTCGATCTGCTCATCCTTTAAACATCCAAGAGTCTGTTGAAGTGAGTTTGTCAAATGAATCTGATCNCTGAAATGAGTTTGTCAAATGAATCTGATCATGCACTTCTTTCATCCTGCATGTCCAAGGGTGATTTCAAGAAATAGGATATAGACTCAAATCGTGGAAGGATTCCAAGAACAATTGTATCAGTTGACAATCTTGGTTCTACTAAGCAGACAATTCAAGAGAGGTGTCAAACAAGAGTTAGAGAATTTGAACATAATTTGGCTTGTACCCTGTCAAAAGATGATGCAAATCATACCACTACAAAGACTCCCACAGGCAGGGTTGACCCATCTTATAATGCTTTGAATGACTTATCAACTTTTTTAGAATTATCCCTACGATCCTGCAATAAAGGTACTTGCAAAATTTCATTACTATTATCATTATTTTTTTGTNATAATGCTTTGAATGACTTATCAACTTTTTTAGAATTATCCCTACGATCCTGCAATAAAGGTACTTGCAAAATTTCATTACTATTATCATTATTTTTTTGTTTATATATATATATATATTTTCAAACCTCTTACTCTTCTTTTTTTTTTAATCTTTTCCTCCACTTCCAGATCTTGCCACATTAAATTCCATCACAGGTATTTGTTGAGACCAAAATCTTGACAATGATATCATTGGAGCTTTATTTGATGACATCGATTAGACCATATTCATTCTTTTCGGTAGTGGTGGGATTCTTTCTTTTGTTGATAGAGAAAATAACAATCCATGTGAACAAGAAGTTAATTCTAAAACAAACCTTTCATGTGCTATACAAGCAAGGCAATAAGCTATTAATAATTTGTTATGAATACTCCTCTTGAGCCTTATAGACCTGGTGAAATGCGATCCCAAAGACTAATGCCAATTTTTTCATCTGGCTCAGGTATATTTTATTAGCTTGATCTTGTTGTTATTTCGATTAGTATCCAACTAATCGCATATCTTTATTTATGTTAGGTGCTCCTGTTGAAGCAATTACTTTGGCAAAGACAATAATTCTGACCAGGATGCCCCTATATTTGAAGGGTGAATTTGATTACGCCACGAAAAATGGCTTCTCTGGATTGAAGACCTAGTGGATCTCCAAGACTTCAAGTAATAAAGATACTCTTAAAAAGCTTTTCTATGTTGACACATATCCTTTAGTGAGAAAGATGGATTCTCTTCTTATAAAAGTAAATCTTTGACCTTTCAAAATGCCAAGAAAGTGTCAAAGATTTAACCTCTAGAGAAAGAAATAGAAGGTTGGCGACAATTGATATCATGATATCAGTAGGACAATTCAAAGTTCTTGGCTTGAGTGATCAACTGTTGAAATCTGAAGCAGAGTTATTGAATCTTGATGATGAAATCCAGCAACTAAAAGATCGTAGAGCCGAGGTATCATCTAGCATTGACTTCATTCGTAATAAACGACAAAACACTGAAGAGACTATTGGGGTGATGGAGAAAGAACGTATCGAACTCCAGGAGTCTCATATTCACAATGTTGAGGAGATAAAATATGTAAACAAGATGCGATCCATGTTAGAGAAGGAATTTTCTTCAGTAGTCTCGATTGACTGCGTTGAGAAATTTTTATGATCTTATAACTTCTCAATTGTAATTCTATATATATATATTAGCAAATATGAATGTTTAGATTCAGAAATTTTTTTATGCTATTATTTATTGTACTAAAAAAAGGTTGGTTCTCAAATCAATTAGATATTTTGAAAAAGGTTTAATTTTAAACATAATTTTGAAGGGAATTTTTTTTTTCTTGAGTTGTTCAATGTTTTAGCTCATGCAGGCTAGGAAGCAAAAACTTCTTTTTTTTTGGTTAAGTAGTACACAATTTTAACTCTTGCGGGCCAAGAGTAAAAAGTTTTTTTTTTTTGGTTGAGCCATACACAGTTTTAACTCATGCGAGCCAAGAGTAATTTTTTTTTTCTTTTTTGGGTAAGTAAAAAAAGAAAATTTTATTAAGTCATACACAGTTTTAAGTCATGTGGGCCAAGAGTAAAAAGTTTTTTTTTTTTGGGGTGAAATAAAAAACTTTTTTTTTTAATGAAGTAAAATAAAGTTTTTTTTTTTTTTGGGGTTAAGCCGTACACAGTTTTAACTCATGCAGGCCAGGAGTAACATGCAGTTTAGGGTCGAGCGTAAAGCAGCGATGCTTGCTTTCAGGCGTAGAAGCACTTTAGAAATTTTTCATTGATTGGGTCAACCCTCCAACCATCTTTGTCAACAATCTTGTGCGCGCCGTTCGTGTAGACTTATTTCACCACTTATGGGTCATTCTATTTTGGCATGAATTTTCCACCGGTGCTATGTGGAATAACAATTGGTATTCGAATTGCAAGAACCAAATCTTCTATTTAGAATGATCAGACACAAACCTTCTTATTGAAGGCTTTGGAAATCTGGCTTGATAACATTCCAGGTTTTGTTGTGCATTAAGTCTCTTCTCTTCAAGTGTTTCAAGCTCATCTAAACGTAAATGAACATTTTCTTCTTGTAAGGCGATCCGCAGGGAGGGAATTTGACACTCCAAAGGAAGAACAACTTATGGCTAGAGAGCTTGTGTTAGAGTTCGGTATGTTGTTTGATATGCCCAGAGAGCTTCACCAACCCTTTCATTTCAATCCTTCTTTGATTTGGAGACAACTTTCTTCAACAAATTGCACAAGGTGTTATTGAAAGCTTCTACGAGTCCATTGGATGGTGGTGTACATGGATGAATTATGTTGTACAAACCCAATTTGATGCAGAGCTTGGCCATGAGGCTATTGACAAATAATTTTCCATTATTATTAATAATTTCATGAGGTACATCATACCAATATATAATATTTATCCGAATGAAGTCGACAACATTCTCTTTTTCACTTTTTTAAGAGGAACCACTTCTGCCCACTTGGAGAAATAATCGGTTGCTGCTAAGATGTAAAGATGTCCTACTAATGATTTTGGAGTCAAAGATGCTCCACATCAAGTCCCCATGCATAAAAAAGCCATGATGCGACTGTAGGATGCAACGGTTCAGGTGTTGGTGAATGAAGTTGGCATGGAACTGACAAGCTTGACATTTCTTAATGTAACTCATCAAGTCTTATACCATACTGGGCCAGTAATACCCCATTCTCTTTATGCGGAAATGTAATTTAGGCCCTATTGGTTTAGCACCACAGATTCCAAAATCAGCTTCCTTGAGTGCTTAAGCAGCTTCATCTTTGTCCAAACATCGCAGGAAAATAGCATCAAATGAACGATGATAGATGATGCCTTTATAATAAATAAATCGAGGAGCTCTTCATCGTATCTCAGTTCTATGATATGGGTCATTTGGTAATTTTTCATACTACAAATAATCAATTAGAGGTTGCCTCCAATCTTCATTTTCAACTTGCACTACTGAAATGGTAGTAACTTCCTCAATTGCAGGGAGTAACGAAGGTATTACCCATCTTTGACAAACTGGAACTAAAATTATTTGGTAATAGGGTTTTGTAAGCACGACGGCAAGATTGGCAAGAGCATTAGCATATCTGTTTTCACCGCATGGTACGTTTTCAATGGTGACTCAATCAAATTCAATAGTATGGCATCAAATCTGGTTTACAAACATCGTATAATTCCAAAACCTGATGAACCACCAGCTACGACTCTCCATAAATTTACAACTAAGAGAGCTGCATATCAAGTGTCATTTCTGAGCCAATGATCAAAGCTTAGTTCTCCGCTATGTTATTGGAGCAAAACTCAGTCAAGAAAATTGCGTAAGGCAATAATTCATCTTCAAGGGTAATAAAGACCACACCTACGCCAGCTCCATATCTTCGAGCATCAAAGTATAACTTTCAAGATGGTATGAAGTCAGTGAAGAAACCTTTTTCATCTAGCAATTCTTTTGGTAGCTCCCAATCTACAGAGATCGGGTGATTTGCACGGAAATTAGCTAATGCTTGTCCTTTGACTTCCTTTTGTGGAACATAAGCTTTGTAATGTGCAGATAATAGAAGTGGCCACTTTACCAACCTTTTCGAGAGAACTGGTCTTGACATAATGTACTTGACAAGATCAGATTTTGAAATGAGATGAACAACATGAGCTAGCATATAATGCCTCAACTTCTTTGCAGTGAAGACTAATGCAAGGCATATATTTTCAATAGGTGAGTAGTTTAGTTCTGCACCTACTAATGTATGACTTAGATAGCATAACGTGTTTCCCTTTCCCTTGTCATTAACTTGTGCTAAAAGTGCTCCTTAATGACCGTTGTTGGGTAGCAATATGTGGGCCAAGAGCAAAAACTTTTTTTTTTTGGCTAAGCCGTACACAATTTTAACTCATGCGGGCCAGGAGAAAAAAGTTTTTTTTTCTTTTTTTTTGGGTTAAGTAAAATTTTTTTTTTTTTAATGAAGCAAAAGAAAGTTTTTTTTTTGATTAAGCCATACACAGTTTTAACTCATGCAGGTCAGCAGTAACATGCAGTTTAGATTCGTGCATAAAGGAGCGATGCTTTCTTTCAGGCGTAGAAGTGCTGTAGAAATTTTTCATTGATTGGGCCAACACTCCAGCCACCTTTGTCAACAATCTTGTACGCGTCATTGGTGTAGACTTATTTCACCACTTATGGGCCATTCTATTTTGGCATAAATTTTCCACCTGTGCGATTTGGAATAACAATTGGTCTTCAAATTGCAAGGACCAAGTCTCCTATTTGTAACGATCAAACACGAACCTTCTTATTGAAGGCTTTGGAAATATGGCTTGATAACATTCCAGGTTTTGTTATACATTAAGTCTCTTCTCTTCAAGTGTTTCAAGCTCATCTAAACGTAAATGAACATTTTCTTCATTTGTGAGTTCTTCTTGTAAGGCGATCCGCAGGGAGGAAATTTGATGCTCCAAAGGAAGAACAACTTATGGCTAGAGAGCTTGTGTTAGAGTTCGGTATTTTGTTTGATATGCCCAGAGAGCTTCACCAACCCTTTCATTTCAATCCGTCTTTGATTTGGAGACAATTTTTTTCAACAAATTGCACAAGGTCTTATTGAAAGCTTCTACGAGTCCATTGGATGCTACGTTATACATGGATGAATTATGTTGTACAAACTCAATTTGATGCAGAGCTTGGCCATGAGGCTATTGACAAATGGTTTTCCATTATTAGTAATAATGTAACGAGGTACATCATACCGATATATAATATTTATCTGAATGAAGTCGACAACATTCTTTTTTTCACTTCTTTAAGAGGAACCGCTTTCGCCCACTTGGAGAAATAATCGCTTGCTGCTAAGATATAAAGACGTCCTGCTGACGATTTTAGAGTCACAGGTGCTACACATCAAGTCCCCATGCATCAAAAGGCCATGATGCGACTGTAGGATGAAACGGTTCAGGTGGCTGGTGAATGAAGTTGGCATGGAATTGACAAGCTTGACATTTCTTAACGTAACTCATCAAGTCTTGTACCATACTGGGCCAGTAATACCCCATTCTCTTTATGGGGAAATGTAATTTAAGCCCTGCTTGATGAGCACCAAAGATTCCATAATCAGCTTCCTTGAGTGCTTAAGCAGCTTCATTTTTGTCCAAACATTACCGAAAAATACCATCAAATGAACAATGATAGATGATGCCTTTATAATAAATAAATTGAGAAACTCTTTGTTGCATCTTGGTTCTATGACGTGGGTCATTTGGTAATTTTTCATACTACAAATAATCAATCAGAAATTGCCTCCAATCTTCATTTTCAACTTGCACTACTGAAATGGTAGTAACTTCCTCAATTGTAGGGAGTAACGAAGGTATTACCCATCTTTGACAAACTGGAACTGAAATTATTTGGTAATAGGGTTTTGTAAGCACGATGACAAGATTGGCAAGAGTATTAGCATATCTGTTTTCACCGCATGGTACGTTTTCAATGGTGACTCAGTCAAATGCGATAGTATGGCATCAAATCTGGTTTATAAACATCGTACAATTCCAAAACCTGATGAACCACGAGCTACAACTCTCCATAGATTTCCAACTAAGAGAGCTGCATATCAAGTGTCATTTCTAAGCCAATGATCAAAGTTTGATTCTCCGCTACGTTATTGGAGCAAAACTCAGTCAAGGTAATTGTGTAAGGTAATACTTCGTCTTTAGGGGTAATAAAGACCACACCTGCGCCTGCTCCATAACTTCGAGCATCAAAGTATAACTTTCAAGATGGTATGAAGTCAGTGAAGAAACCTTCTTCATCTAGCAATTCTTTTGGTAGCTCCCAATCTGTAGGGATCGGGTGATTTGCAAGGAAATTAGCCAATGCTTGTCCTTTAATGTTCTTTTGTGGAACATAAGTTATGTCATATTCAGACAATAGAAGTGCCCACTTTGCCAACCTTCTCGAGAGAATTGGCCTTGACATAATGTACTTGACAGGATCAAATTTTGAAATGAGATGAACAACATGAGCCAGCATATAATCCCTCAACTTATTTGTAGTGAAGACTAATGCAAGGCATATATTTTTAGTAGGTGAGTAGTTTAATTCTGCACTTACTAATGTCTGACTTAGATAGTATAACGTGTTTCCATTTCCCTTGTCATTAACTTATGCTAAGAGTGCTCCTAATGACTATTGTTGGACAACAATATAAAGGATCAATGGTTCTCCTTAAATTGATGCTGCGAGGATAGGGGAATGAATGAGATATTGTTTGATATTTTCGAAAGCAGTCTGACAAGTACCATCCCATTCAAAAGGAACAACTTTCTTCATTAGTTAATTGAACGAATGAAAACCTCCGGCGAGGTTCAAGACAAATCTTTGTATATAGGCAAGTCTTCCTTGAAGACTTTTCAAGTCCTTTACAATGTGAGGCTCTAGCATCTTTGGGATAACCTCTATTTTTTATTGATCATTCTCGATGCTTGACAATGAATCCGAGGAACTTGCGAGATGTAACACCAAAGGCACACTTTAAGGGGTTTATTTTTAGTTGATATCTCTGAAGCCGTTCAAAAATGCTACTGAAATCATCAAGATGATCTTTGCGCCTTCTTGTCTTTATGACCAGATCATCAACATAACATTCAACCTTTTTGTGTAACACATCATCAAAAATCTTTTGCCTTGCACGTTAATATGTGGCACCAACATTCTTGAGTACAAAGGGCATCACCTTGTAGCAATAAACTCCCTTGGGGGTTCGAAATGGAGTGATTTATTCGTCCTTAGAGTCCATTCAAATTTGATTGTATCCAGAGGAACCATCCATGAAAGATAAGGCCTAATGTCCCATGGTCGCATTAGCCATGAGTTCTGTAATCGGCAATGGAAAGTCATCTTTCGAGCATGCTTGATTTAAATCTCTAAAATCAACACAAACTCGAATTTTTCCATTTTTATTTCTGACAAGTACAATATTAGCAATCCATGTTGGATATTTGACTTCTCAAATGAATCCAGCGTCTATCAACTTGTTGACTTCAGTTTCAATCGACGAAACTAGTTCTAGAAGAAATCTTTGTTGTGCCTGCTTTATAGGGCGGCACCGTGTTTAACAGTAACATGATGAACCACAACTTTGGGATGAAGCCCTAACATTTCTTTGTATGACCATGCAAAAACATCTTTATACCCTTGTAATAGTTTATATTACTCACCTTCTTGTTGAGGTTTCAGAAGAGCACTGATGAATATTAGTCTCAGATTATCTTATGTTCCTAGATTCAATTGGTTTAGATCATCAATAGTGGTTTGATTAACCCTAATTAGTGTGTGAATATATAGAGTAAATAAACTAACTTAGTAAAATAAAACAGTTAAAAACTATTAATTAGGGTTTGTGCGGAAACTAGGGTTTTATCTGTGTAATGTCAGAAATTTTAGGGTTTTATGCAGAATTGCTGGAAATTACAATGGGCAATGTGTCAAAGCTTGAAATCAACAGAGATCAAAGTGTAAATCAACCAAGAAATAGCCAGCATAACTTGAAGATCAAGATCAATTTTACAGCAATGCACCACCGTCTGGAAGGTGGAGGGGCATCCAGACAGTGGCTCTTAACGGCTGATCTTCATCCTCCGCCTCTAGCTTCCTTTTTTCCTATGTAGGCCATGCATGGCCTTCTTCAAGAGAGATCCAGCTAGAGAATGGAGTTCCAAGATAGAATAGAGAAGAAGAGAAAAGAGAAAGAGAAAAGAAAGAAAAAAAAAAGAAAGTCATAGAAATATTCCAGATCCGGTGCGACCTACTCTCCAGCCAAAACTCTGTATTTCTACATTTCTGATTTATCTTTCTATTCGGATAATTGAACTGCCGCCACTTTTTTGTCTTAACTGATAATAAAGGTGGTTATATTTCAGTTGTTCCTTGTGAAAGAAGTATCTAATTCTGTATTTTAGTTACTGTTGTAATAAAAACTACGCACACTCCTTGCTTGTCTGTAGTAATGGGGTGTGAGTAGTTACTTATATCCTTTAGTGCAGGTTAAACATATGTATAATATTTATTAACTTCTGGAAATGTTGATGTTTTATTAAGCTCTATTTATGTATTGTGCCCAAAATTATGTCATCATTGAATCACCAACCTCTCGGTTAAATATCTACAATGTTCCAACGGCATGGCTTGACCTCCAAGAGCACTAAGGATGTTCTACTGTTGCATGGTACCATTGTCAGATGAATAACCTAAATGATCCTCATGAGTGGCTTGTCCTTCTGGCTTATTTGGGGTATTTAACTGATATAAAAGATTGTCAGATGAGTAACCTAAATGATCCTCATGAATGACTTGTCCTTATGGGTTATTAGGGTTATTTAATTGATACATATTATCATATTATCAATTGAGTAATTCAAGTATCCCTTATGAATGGCTCGTCCTTCTAGTTTATTTGGATTTGTCAATTGACACATATATAACTAGCTAAGCTTAGAAGTTGTTGCGTTATGACCTATTAATACCACCAGCTAACCTAAGAATTTATTGTGTTATGGTTTATTATGCACATACTTACTATCATATTGTCAATTGAGTAATTCAAGTATCTCTCATGAATAGCTCGTCCTTCTGATTTATTTGGATTAGTCAATTGACACATATATAACCAGCTAACCTAAGAAGTTATTATGTTATGGCCTATTAATACCACCATCTAATCTAAGAAGTTGTTGTGTTATGGTTTATTATGCACATACTTACTAGGGCTGTCTATGGGCCGGGCACAATGCGCGAATTTTTTTTTCAAGCCGGGCTTGGTAGTGTAAGCCAAAGCCCATGCTCGGGCAAGTGGTGGGCCAGGCCAACCCGGGCTTCGGGTAGGGGTAGCTACCCGCAACCCAACCCATTACCTATTGGGCGGGCTTTGTTGGGCCTATTTTGGGCAGGCTTCTTGGGCCCTATTAAAAAAATATACAACTTCATTTAATTTTTTTGTACATTATATTTTTGAATTAAAAGTATAGTCAAAATCAAAATGGATAAAAATTGAATAATGAATAATTTTATTTATGAATAGAAGAGAAATTACATCACAATAGAATGAGTACATCCCAACTAGGTTGGCACTTACTAACCTATCTATCATTCGCACAATTCCACCCATTAAAGGCTTTTGTACATGAAAAGCTAGAATATTTAATACATGAAAAAAATACATCAGTCTTAATACCTAAATTTCTAAAACTTCAAATTCTAGCATTGCGGGATTTATTTTCATATTTTGATCTCTTGCTTCAGCGGCATACCAATCTTGAAAACACATTAGGGCTTCCACTGTCTTTTCATCCAAGCAACTCCTTTTCTCATCAATGACACATCCACCTATACTAATATTAGATTTGAAAGCTATAGTCGACATAGGAACTGTTAGTATATCATGAGCCATTGTCAAAAGAATTGGAAACCTACTTTCATATCCTTTCCACCAGGCCAAAATATCAAAATCAGGATCTTCAACACTTACCATTGGAGCATTGTAATATTGCTAAAGTTCAGTTAAGCCCCTAGATGTTGACATGCCTCATCTGTTCAAAATTGAAGCTAGCATAAATGTTTTATCTTTACCTTTACTACTACCAATAATATCACTAGAAGCAGAGGGGGGATTAAATGTACCACCATTCCCAAATGTTACACTATATTCATTAAAAAAAATTTCAAAATAATATTTTATTTTATTTATGTGGTTCATGTGCTCATCATTTAAGTTACCATATAAAGACATAAAAACACTTGTAAGGCCAAATTATTTAAATCGAGGGTCAATTGATATACCAAAACAAATAAGTATAGGAAGTGGTGAAAAATATTTATTAAATTTAGATTGCATATTATGAAAAATAGTAGAAAATTAGGGTTCATTACTATATAGTTCAAAAAGATCACTGATACTAACTATATGAACATAGGCAAGTGTAATAGTTGGATAATAATTACTAGATAAAACCATAGTTGACTCATAAAAAACTTTCAAAAAATCTTTCATTTTATCAGTGACATCACATTCCTCTTCAGTGGGACGCGATAATGAACTGGTGGTATCTATACTAACATAGTCATTTAAGACAGCTTTATATTTAACGGCCACATCTAGTATTTTATAGGTGGAGTTCCACCTATGTTGTACATCATATGGTATTTTTTTTGCATTTTAAATTATTCTTTTTACACGTAATTCCAAATGTCCTAAGTCTATTTTCAGAACCTATTATATGATAAATACTATGTCTAATTTTATCAATTATACATCTAATATCATGGAGACCACTTTGTACTATGAGATTTATGATATGACACATATATCTCATATGAAAAAAACTACCTTCACATGGTAAAGTTAAATAACATTTTAAATGACTTATAACCCCACTATTATTTGTTACATTATCTAAAGTAATAGTAAAAATTTTGTCTTGGATACGATAAATTTATAACTGATTATAAATAACTTCAAAAATAACTTGTGCACTATGATTATCTTCAATCCTTGTAAAAGTAATAATTCTTCTTTGCATAACCCAATTATCATCAATAAAATGGGCAGTTACACATAAATATCATAATTGTTGGCAAGAAGTCCAAATATCAGAAATCAAACAAATTTTACTTTTAAGATTATCAAAATAAGCAATTAAATTTTTTTATTGTACATAATATTTAATAACATCTCTTTGACATGTTTGACGAGAAAACTTTCGGAAGGAAGGATTAAAACTATTTTGTAACATTCTTTCAAATTCAGCATTGTCTACAAGAACAAATGGAAGATTTCTTACAACAATCCATCTAACAATTGCTTTTCTAGAAGATTCAGGTTCATAACTAAAAGTGCTTAGTGTACCGGTGCTAACAGATTATGATAACATTGTTTGTCTAATATCAATTTGACCTTTTAATAAACACATCTTTAGGTGTCAAGTTAAGTGAGTAGTTCCATTTTTAGAGCCTCTAGCAAAATCGTTTTTTACAATAATTACATATAGCCTTTTCTGATATAATGATCCCACTAGAATTCTTAATTTTGATTTTCTCAAAGTGATCCCTGGCCTTGAACTTTTGTCTTTTATTAGATAGTACATTCTCAGTAGAATCAATCTCAAGCGTTGAAAGTGGATCATTCCCTTCACCCTCATCAATATTCTCATTATCATTATTCGACTCAAGAATTTCATTATAAAAAATATTTTGTGAATGAGATGAAGTCATTATGTAAATTAAAATATAAAAATAAAATAAATACTTCAATGGTTTTTCACCAAATGAGAGTTGAGACTTCAAGACTTCAGAACACTTGAGACTTCAAATTTTAGAACACTTGTGAGTTCAGAGAAAGAGAGTTTTTTTTTTTTTTTTCGCAATGAAAAGTGAGCAACTGACTGAGTGGATTGAAATGAAATTAGCCATTTATTTATAAATTATACATTAAAAAGTAGTTGACCATTGACTCAAATAAATTAGTAAATTTATGACTGTCCTGTCTCAGCCGCTGGCAAACTGAAAAGATTGTCAAAATATTGATGGCTATCGGTTTCAAAGGCTATGAAGTGAGTTTGAGTCTGAGACAGTCCACTAAGTCTCCATAGCTACAATTTAAAGATAATACATAACTACTGTCCAAGTGTCAAACTCACATTCAAACCTTTAGAAAAAATTTGAACTTAACTTCACCTACCATTACCAAAATCAAGTCTCACCCACCTACCATTCAATTCAAGTCTCACCTACCAATACTATTCAAGTCTCCATGAGCGGGTATGGGCTTCGGGCTTCAAGTATGTGGGCGGGTATGGGGTGGGTTATTGGGCCGGGCTTCGGGCCGAATAGTGGATTTAGGTGTAAATCCAAGCCCTTCCTTAAAGGATATTAGGCTCGGGCTTAGACGGGCCAACTATCAGGCCTATTTTTTTTGGGTTGGGTAACGAGACCCGTGGGTAACTCGGCTCATGGACACCCCTAATACTTACTATCATATTGTCAATTGAGTAATTCAAGTATCCCTCATGAATGTCTCATCCTTCTAGTTTATTTGGATTAGTCAATTGTCACGTATACCACCAGCTAACCTAAAAAGTTGTTATATGATGATTTATATACATCAGACCTACCAGTTGACTTTGCTGTAAGGTAGCATTTCTAGTATTTAACCAATATAAAGCATATGAGATCCTTAATATGAAGGATACTTTTTATATTATTGTCTTCTCACAATCTATCTGCAAACAACTGTTTAATTAGACTAGTTATCAATCTAAGCTCACATCACAAGCTATCTCATGATGTCCTATTTTAAACAACAACTACACTATTTTCATTTTATTTCCTAATTATTAAAATTCTTTGTGGGATAGATCTTGGACTTGATCCAAAAAAAATTAATTTGATAATTTATACTTTGGTGTATAATATAAATCTGATCAACAAAATAGTTCGAATCAAGTTTTTGACGACGTTGTCGGAGAGTTACGGTAATTTGAAATTAAATAAAATACAAAAGTTATGAAATTTGTATTAACTAGTTTATGCCTATTCATTCATCAGTAGGTTCAGTAAATCAGTCATCTCCTTCGTCTTCGTCATCTTAATCTACACAAGAATCATTTGAATTAAGTATGGCTAGAAACGTACCTAGGAAAGAACAACCTAGAGAACAAGAATTAGTTCAAAATAATCGACCATTAAGAGAATATTTACATTTTACACGAATTAATGTGCCATCATGTTTTTCTTTTCCAACAGATACTCAAAATATTAATATTAAACCAAAAACAATATAGTTATTACCACAGTTCCGTGGTTTGGAAACTAAAAATCCTTATGTTCATATGAAAGAGTTTGAAGAAGTCTACGAAACTTTGCAAGATAATTCTGAAACGGTTAAACTAAAACTTCTTCCTTTTTCTTTAAAAGATAAAGCGAAACAGTGACTCAACACTTTAAGAACTAATTCTATCACAAATTGGCAAGCTTTACAAACTGAGTTTTTTTTTAAAAAAAAATTTCCTGTGCATCGTACGAATACATTAAGATGTCAAATAATGAATATTTATGTAAAAGAATGTGAAACTTTTTATCAATATTGAGAAAGATTTAAAGATTTTCTCCAAACTTGTCCACATCATGCATTTGAAAACTGGACTTTAGTCAGTTTTGTTTATGATGCTCTTCCACCTGCAATGCGACAATTTGTTGAAATAATGGCACAGGGAGAATTTATGAGTAAAAATCCTAAAGAAGCATTTCAATTTTTTGATACTATTTATAAAAGTTCCCAGATGTGGGACTCAACTTCTTCAAATATAGTGGAAAATAAGTCATCTACATCTGAAAGAGGAAAATATGCATTAAAAGAAGATGATGACTTAAGAGCTAAAATGACTAATTTATCTCGAAAACTAGAAGCCTTAGAAATGAAAAAAAAATTAAGCAAGTATTTGTGGTATCTACTACTGATCAAATATGTGAAATTTGTGTGTTGTCAGGACATCCTGGAGCAGAATGTCCAACTATACCTACATTCAAAGAAGTTTTGATTGAACAATCTAATACAATTCCAACTTATAATAGGCCTTATTTAAACCCATATTCTGAAACTTACAATCCAGGATGGAGGAATCATCTGAATTTTAGTTGGAGAAATATACAACCTACAAATCAAACCCAAGGTCCACCACAGTCACAAAATCAAGAACAATATCAACCATATCAACCCCCACATAAAAGAACTCTAGAAGATACTATGAATCAATTTATTCAAAGTCAAATGAGTTTTAATACTCAAACAACTCAAGCTTTTAATGATTTTAAAGCTCAAACATCGCAGAGTATTGAAAATATCAAGAGTCATCTAGCTAAGTTAATGCAGTCCCTCAGTATACCCGAAAAGGGAAAATTCCCATCTTAGCCTAAACCTCCGCAAAGTCCAAGTCAAGCTAATTATGTGTCTGCTGAACCTTCTCCAAATCAAGTACAATCAATCACAACATTAAGAAGAGGTAAGGTAATTGATAAAACTATTAAACCTAAATTTTTTAAAAAAAATTCGTAAGGCAATTCCTGTTAATGAATCAATTGAACCTGAACCTTCAGCCAAAAAGCAACCAGAAATACAAAAGGAGGAAGATCAACCGTGTCTTATTCCTTTACCTTTTCCTCATAGGATCAAGAAACTTACATCTGAAAAAGATCAAGCTGAAATCTTTGAACTGTTTAAACAAGTTAATGTTAACATTCCTTTATTGGATGCCATTAAACAAGTTCCAGCTTATGCTAAGTTTTTAAAAGATCTTTGCACGATAAAAAGAAAAAAAATGTACCAAAGAAAGTATTTATAACTGAACAAGTTAGTACTATAATACAACATAACACTCTTCTTAAGTTCAAAGATCCAGGTAGTCCAACAGTCTCATGTATCATTGGAAATTTCTGAATTGAAGAAGCTTTGCTAGATCTTGGAGCTAGTTGTAATCTAATGCCATATTTAGCGTATACACAATTAGGATTAAGTGAGCTGAAACATACTAATGTTATACCACAATTAGCAGATCGATCAATAAAAACTCCAAGAGGGATTGTGGAAGATGTTATCATTCAAGTTGATTAATTTTATTTCCCAACAGATTTTATTATTTTAGATACACAACCAATTTTTCATGCATCTACATACATTCCTGTTATTTTGGGTCGACCATTCTTAGCTATATCAAATGCGTTGATAAATTGTAGGAATGAAATCATGAAACTTTCATTTGACAACATGACCTTAGAATTAAATATTTTTAACAGTGCAAAACAACCCTGAGAAGAAGATGAAGTACATGAAATAAATTGTGTTGAGTCCTTGACTCAAAGGTTTTTTGAAAAGGTTTTTCTGAAAAAAGAATTATATACATTAGAGTTTGTATCTGATAATAAATCTTAAAAGATAGAAAATCTAAAATGTGAAAATCTGTTGTCTAAATCTATAAAATCCAATGTCAAAATTTTTAAGCCAGATTTAAAACCACTTTCAACTAATTTGAAATGTGTTTTTTTTAGAAAAAGACGAAATTCATCCCGTGATCATATCATTGAATTTATCTGAAAGTCAATAAAAATAATTAACAAAAATATTGAAAAATCATCAAAGTGTTCTTGGATGGACAATAGCAGATATAAAAGGTATAAGCCCACTTCTATGTACTCATTATATATATTTAAAAGAAAATGCTAAATCATCTCGTCAAATGCAACANCATAAAATGTATAAGCCCACTTCTATGTACTCATTACATATATTTAAAAGAAAATGCTAAACCATCTCGTCAAATGCAAAGAAGATTGAATCCACATTTAAAAGAAGTAGTCCAAGCTAAAGTACTTAAACTATTAGATGCAAATATTATNTTATATATATTTAAAAGAAAATGCTAAATCATCTCGTCAAATGCAACATTTAAAAGAAGTAGTCCAAGCTAAAGTACTTAAACTATTAGATGCAAATATTATTTATCATATATCTAATAATAAATGGGTTAGTCCTACACAAGTAGTCCCTAAGAAGTCTGGTGTTACTGTAATAAAAAATCAAAAAAATGAATTAGTTCCAATGCGTATAGTCACAGGTTGGCGNATTTATCATATATTTAATAATAAATGGGTTAGTCCTACACAAGTAGTCCCTAAGAAGTCTGGTGTTACTGTAATAAAAAATCAAAAAAATGAATTAGTTCCAATGCGTATAGTCACAGGTTGGCGTGTGTGTATTGACTATCAAAAGCTAAATTCCCTCACCAGAAAGGATCACTTTCTGTTGCGTTTTCTAGATCAAGTACNAAAAATGAATTAGTTCCAATGCGTATAGTCACAGGTTGGCGTGTGTGTATTGACTATCAAAAGCTAAATTCCCTCACCAGAAAGGATCACTTTCTGTTGCGTTTTCTAGATCAAGTACTAGAAAGAATAGCCGGTCATGCATATTACTATTTTTTATATTGATATTCTGGTTATAATCAAATTAAAATTACAATAGTTGATCAAGAAAAAACTACATTTGCATGTCATTTTGGTAATTTTGCATATAAAAGGATGTCATTTGGATTATGTAACACTCCAGCTACCTTTCAGCTTTGTATGTTAAGTGTATTCAGTGATATGGTAGAACTATATCTAAAAGTTTTTATGGATGACTTTTCAGTATATGGTGATTCATTTCATTTATGTTTGAAAATTCTTGAGAAGGTACTCATTTGATGTGAAGAAACAAACAGTGTCTTAAATTCAGAAAAAATTCATTTTATGGTTACACAAGGTATTGTTTTAGGTCATATAATATCTGAAAAAGGGATCGAAGTTGATAAATATAAAATAGATTTAATAGCTAATCTGCCTTCACCAAAAACTGTAAAAGATATTCGCTCTTTTCTAGGTTATGCAAGATTTTATAGAAGGTTTATAAAAAATTTTAGTTCAATATCTAGACCAATATGTAATCTTCTATGTCAGGATACATTATTTGAATGGAGTAATACATGTCAATTAGCATTTGATAGATTAAAGAGCATGCTTATTTCTGTACCTATTATGCAACCTCCTAACTGGTTTTTGCCTTTTGAATTAATGTGTGACGNAATTAGCATTTGATAGATTAAAGAGCATGCTTATTTCTGTACCTATTATGCAACCTCCTAACTGGTTTTTGCCTTTTGAATTAATGTGTGACGCAAGTGATTATGCAGTTGGAGTTGTATTAGGTCAAAGGAAAGATAAAAAACCTTACGTTATTTACTATGCAAGCAAAACCTTAAATGATGCACAAATGAACTATTCAACTACCGAAAAAGAACTAATTGCTATTGTATTTGCTTTTGATAAATTTCGTTCATATCTGGTTGGATTGTCAATTGTTGTATTTATAGATCATGCACTTCAAAATATTTACTTACTAAGAAAGATGTTAAACCACGTCTCTTACGTTGGATATTGTTATTTCAAGAATTTGATCTGATCATTAAAAATAAGAAAGGAGTAGAGAATGTGGTAGTAGATCACTTGTCAAGATTAAATTATGAAACAATGGAAGAATCAACTCCGATTAAAGAAACCTTTCTAGATGAACAACTGTATGCAATAATAGAAGTACCGTGATATGCAGATATAGCTAATTATTTAGCCACTGGTACTATTCCTTCTCATTATACCTGGTTTGATAGAAATAAGTTTATAAGTGAGGTACGTAACATTTTCAAGGAGGATCCTTATTTGTTTAAATATTATAAAGATTAAATAATAAGACGTTGTGTACCTAATCATGAAATAGCTCAGGTAATTCAGTTCTGTCACTTTGAAGCTTGCGGAGGCCATTTTGTTTCAAAGAAAACTGCTGCTAAAATTTTGCAGTGTGAATTTTATGGCCAACTCTTTTTAAAGATGTTCATATTTTTTGTTTAAATTGTGACAGATGTCAAAGATTGGGAGATATTTCAAAAAAAAAATATGATGCCTTTAAATCCTATTTTAATTGTTGAAATTTTTTATTGTTGGGGCATCGATTTTATGGGTCCATTTCCCCCATCTTTTGGATATCTGTATATTTTAGTTGCAATCGATTATGTCTCTAAATGGGTAGAGGCAATTCCATGTAGAAAAAACGATCATAAAATAGTAATCAAGTTTTTGAAAGAAAATATTTTGTCCAGATTTGAAATTTCTCGAATCATCATAAGTGACGGTGAANCCATGTAGAAAAAACGATCATAAAATAGTAATCAAGTTTTTGAAAGAAAATATTTTGTCTAGATTTGAAATTTCTCGGATCATCATAAGTGACGGTGAATTACATTTTTGTAATAAAATTTTTAAAAATCTTATGAAAAAATACTCGATTTCACATAAAATATCCATTCTGTATCGTCCACAGACAAATACACAAGCTGAATTAGCTAATAGGGAGATAAAATATATCTTAGAAAATACAGTAAATCCAAATCGTAAAGATTGGTCCTTAAGATTGACAGATACGCTTTGGGCATACCGTACTGCATATAAAATTATTTTAGGGATGTCTCCTTACCGATTAGTTTATGGAAAACCATGTCACTTGCCTGTAGAATTAGAACATCGAGCATGTTGGGCAATCAAAATGATGAATTTGATATAGACAAAGCTGAAATATCTCGCAAAATTCAAATTAATTAATTGGGGGAGTAAAGAAATGAAGCTTATGAAAACACAAAGATTGCAAAGTCAAGAACCAAAATTTTTTATGGCAAAAACATCATGAGGAAATCTTTTGAACCTTCTCAAAAAGTTCTATCATACAATGCAAAGCTTCGTTTATTTCTGGGAAAATTAAGATCCAGGTGGACAGGTTCTTATATTGTCAAGCAAGTTTTTGACTATGGGATAATTGAAATTGAAAATTCATTAACCTGAAACATTTTTAAAGTAAACAGTCAAACACTTAAACCATATTATGATGGATTTACTCAAGATATAACTTTTGTACAACTGTGACGCCCCTAAAACCGAGGGTCATTAATTTACCGTTGACCTCCCGTCAACCAGCAGAAAGACCCGTGAGTGTCGCTTGATTTGACATTACACTAATACTATTCCATTATATGGAATTTTAACTCACACATGTAACCCGTGTTCCTTTAATCATTTAATCCAACCAAGGTCCAATATACCTCATGTAATGCCAATTTGTATCATTAGAACCAAGGAAAACAAAGTCACACTTTAGTTTTAAAATTTTAAACTTTTGGAGGTAGTACCGGTACTGTTTGCTCACTGGTCTTGGTAGTACCAATACCGTCTGGACTGTACTAGTACTATCTACCTTCCAAATGTTTTTTTTAAATTTTTGAAAAGAGTACTGGTACTGTGTACCGGTGCTGTCTGTTTGCTGGACCAGACTATACCAGTACACTGTACCGGTACTCTCTGTCCAGTTTAGCCTATTTCCACTATTTTTCCTTTCAAAACCATTTCAAATCATCCCAACACCATCTCAAATATGTCTAACAATGTTTATCACACAAAACTTGATATCTATAAGTTCTATTACAATCCATTTACACGCTCTCATACTCAACACCGTAATTTTACAAAGTTTATAAAAAATGTATTACAAAAGCCACAAGTCAACTTTTCTTTATCGTTGAGGCCTCGAATGTGAGTCCTCCACTAGTACGAACCCCACATCTGAAATGTGTTCCTGTATAAGATGAGCCAATGCCCAGTAGAAAATTTTCTACAGAGGCTACTCCCCTCCTAGATGCATATGAAATGTGCACATGTAACCAATGAAAAACCAATATCCATTTCAACAAGAATATGTAATTCAATGTTGAAAAATCATAATGTCATGCCAGAAAATGAAATGAGACTCATTCATGCACCTTGTCCCAAGTCCTCATCAACTCCCACAACACAATGCAATGCATGTGTGTAAACCATTTGTCCTTGATGAAATACATCCAAAGATCATTTTGAAATACAATCATACGTTCATAAAACCCATTCATTGTTAGGATGTTTCCCATCAAATGAATCATTTATATAAACCAAAACCATGTGTCTTTGCTGGGTATCGGATTTTGGAATCACACCGCTGGCTCTATACGCCATTACACTTTTTTAAAATTTTACCTCAGGGGAGTGTATGAACCAAGTAGTTGAGCCTTTCACTTGAGGGAGTGTCTAGCCTTTCTTGCTATACCCGACACAAATTTTCCATGCATGCAACCGTGTGACTCAGTGAAATCTTCAATCCCATTTTTCCGAGCCCACCTTCAACCACCATATATGATATTTGAATCAACCAGGTCCACACACACACCCACACTCATACCTAAGCCCATGAATGTGATGTCATATTATGCCCAAAATGCAATGAATGTCAAATGAGCCATTTAACAACATATTTTCACTTATGCTATGGCAATTACTATCAATTGCATATAATTACCACAAATCAACATGATGCTAATATATTAACACATGTAGCAACTTATTCATCCTCAACAAAGTTCACAGAGCACTTAGCAAAACACCAAGAAGGAAACAATAGAATGCATAGTATGCCCAAAAACACAAGTACTTCCTCAATACCGAACTTTGCTAGGAATTGGTCTAAGCCAATTCCATGCCCATTTCCTCTTTTCTTTAACCATAGTCAAGTGACTTAGGTTATCCCATACCCTTACCCATTTCATAAAACAGTCTAGGTAAGAAAATAAACCAAGGCAGGAGAAACCCTACATCTTGGAGCATAAATAGAAGGTAGAAACTTCAAGAACTCCAACACCACCCCAAAAACTTGATTTTTCCAAAATTCCTTCTTTGGATGTTTGGTGAAATCCCTTGTTCTTGGTACGTACATGTAGCCCTCGTCGCGTAGACCAACTTTAATTCTTGGTCCAACGAATTCTGACCAACGGAACTCTTTGGATCGCAAGAAGAAAGGTAGAAATATATTGTTTCTCTCTTTCTCTCTTCTCTCTCTTCTAACATCTGACCACAACAGAGAATGGGGAGATATTTTCTCCAAAAATCTGATTTTTAGTTGGTATTTATAGTCTCGGACGTGCGGTCCACATCGCCCCTCATGTTTACTACTTTCGGATCTGTTTTTAACTTGGAACGACTTAAATAAATCTCGATTTTAGTTCAAATTATTTTTATTCAAAATTTTATTCAATTATAAAGATATTTTATAATTTCTATTTTTGGGGACGTTGGCGAGGTCATTCGTCACCCAGTTGCCTAGTAAAATATGTAAAATCTGACTATCTCAAAATTCGACGAAAATTGACATGACAGCTCGATTTTGCGATACGAATTCAACAGTGAGGTCCATTACATCATCCGAGCTCTAGAAAAAATATTGATTTTAAACCCGCATTATAGTGGCAAATTATCATTTTGCCCTCTTTCCGAAAATGTTTAAATTTATCCGAGTTTTACATTATTCCCCCCTTAAAAGAATTTCATCCCCGAAATTCACAAATACATACACATTCAACCACATGCATATGTGACAGTCATATATATACTAAATGACTATAAGAATGTACCTCCATCATCAAATAAGAAAGGATAATTGATACGTATAGTATCCTCACGCTCCCATATTGCCTCCTCCACTCCTCGGTGCTGCCACAACACCTTTACTAGCCTCATGATCTTGCCTCGCAAAACTTGATCCCAGCTATCCATGATGCGCACCTGTCCCTCCTCGAAGGTCCCATCAGCATCAACAACAAGCTCTCCTCAATCCACCACATGAGTCGGATTTGGAGTATACTTTTAGAGCATGGAGACGTGGAATAGTGCATGAACACCTGATAGATTTGACGATAATGCCAACTAGTAAGCCACTATACTAATCCTCTCGAGCACCTGGAATGACCCGATATACCTTGGCGACTGTTTTTCCCGCTTGCCGAACCTGACCACTCCTATCTTAGGCATCACCTTCAAGAAGACATGATCTCCCACGTCAAACTCTAGAGGTCACCGCCGCCTGTCGACGTAGCTCTTCTGCCGACTTTGAGCCGTGAGAAAACACTTCCGTATCAAGTCCACCTTCTCCGAGGTGTCTCTAACCAAGTTTGGACTCATAGAGGGTCTCTCTCCCACCTCCATCCAACAAATCGAAGATTGACACGGCCTCCCATATAATGCCTCATAAAGTATCATCTGTATACTCATCTGGTAACTATTGTTGTAGGCGAACTCCACCAAGGATAAATGTTCTTCCCAGCTACCCTTGAGATCTAGGACGCATGCCCGTAGCATGTCCTCTAACGTCTGGTTGGTCCTCTTAGACTGATCGTCCATCTGGGAATGAAAAGTAGTGCTCATCATCAACTATGTACCCATAGCTCGCTAGAAACTCTTCCAAAAATGAGTCGTAAACCTGGGATCCTGATCCGATACTATAGAGACGGGTACCCCATTTAACCAGACAATTTTTCGTATATACAACCTGTAGAATTCCTCCAGTGTGAAGGTCATCCACACCGCCAAAAAATGTGCTGACTTGGTAAATTGGTCCACAATCACCCATACCGCATCAAGTCCCCATGATGTCTGTGGCAAGTGAGTCACAAAATCTATTGTGACATGCTCCCACTTCCACTCAACTACCTCCAAGGGCTAGAGTAACCCTGCTAGTCTCTGGTGTTTAGCTTTCACTTGCTGACACGTGAGACATCGACTAACAAAATTTTTAACGTCTTTCTTCATCATGCTCCAATAATACTAGCGACGAAGATCATGGTACATCTTCGTGCCTCCTGGATGCACAGCAAAATAGGAGCAATAGAACTCCCTAAGGATCTCCTCTCTTAGATCCATACACTGGGGAACCACAACCCTTTCCCTATACCGAAGACTACCATCTGTGTGAATAGCCCAACCCTTGCTTGAGAAAATTCCTTGTTGTTTCCTACCTCTAAACATCACCTTTTATCATATATATTATATGAATGAAGGGGAGTGTCACTCTCCTAGGGATGATGTCAAAAGAAAGGGCAACGGAATGGTGGATGAATGAGATGTCAAATGCGAGTATGTATGAACAAAAGTGCTCCCCAAGCGCAAGGAGACTTTCGTGGATTGNGATGTCAAATGCGAGTATGTATGAACAAAAGTGCTCCCCAAGCGCAAGGAGACTTTTGTGGATTGTGTTTTACTTGGTGGTATTCTAAAATCGTTTCCACGGGGAAGGAAGTAAACCGAGGGGAAGGTGATTTTGGAAGAAAGAAAGTGTAAAATCTTTGATTGTTGGAAGTTGTTTGGTGAAATTGTTTTGATGCTAGTAAAATGATAAACAAATGTTGGCAAATCCAAGAGGTCACTCCAATAGTAATACCATCTCAACTCAANAAATCTTTGATTGTTGGAAGTTGTTTGGTGAAGTTGTTTTGATTCTAGTAAAATGATAAACAAATGTTGGCAAATCCAAGAGGTCACTCTAATAGTAATACCTTCTCAACTCAAAACCCTCCTCCAATAGAGCATGAATGAAAGATTGATTCGTGGGAAGCTAGGGATAAGATTGGTGAGTATCTAAGCATAAACAGTGACTAGGCCTACGGAATATTAAAAGACTCACCAAGTTATCCACCCTCGACCCAGTCAAACTGAACCATTGAACTCTGAAAGAGGAGAGGAGAATGAGTTGAAATTGTATACCCAAGTGGAGTTTCCTCTTTGTTTTGCCAACTAAGAGATTTAGCTATTCATGCTTAAAATAAAGACAACAATATGATGAGAAGACATTATGAAAAAATAAAGACTAAAGCTAAGCATAAACGAATTGCATAAATTTAACTTCCGGATAACCACCTCTTACTAAAGATTGGATGAGAAACTACTCACTCTTCATGG
>CAUOFW020003125.1:598690-690809 GCA_963454935.2 Ilex paraguariensis
GAAGAAATAAAGACTAGAGCTAAGCATAAATGAAATGCATAAATATAACTTCCGGATAATCACCTCTTACTAAAGATTTGATGAGAAACTACTCACTCTTCATGNATGAAGAAATAAAGACTAGAGCTAAGCATAAATGAAATGCATAAATATAACTTCCAAATAATCACCTCTTACTAAAGATTTGATGAGAAACTACTCACTCTTCATGGCTTTGTTAAAGCTAGAAAAGTGAGTGATGCTCATCCCTCCAAGTAGAGGAGTTACAAGGTAAAACACTTTACATAAGGAGCCGATCTTCGACAAAGAATGAGTGAATCACGTTCCACCCTTCCCGGCTTTGGTAAAGCTCTAGAAAAGTGGAAGATTTTCACTCCTCTNAAGTGAGTGATGCTCATCCCTCCAAGTAGAGGAGTTACATGGTAAAACACTTTACACAAGGAGCCGATCTTCGATAAAGAATGAGTGATTCACGTTCCACCCTTCACGGCTTTGGTAAAGCTCTAGAAAAGTGGAAGAGTTTCACTCCTCTAAGGGAAGAAGGAAGCTCAAGAAATGGAAATAAAAGAAAACAATAACACAATAAAAGAAAGCAATACTTAAAGTAAAAGAAAGCAATAAATTAAAATGAAGCAATAATACAATAAAAGAAGCAATACTTAAAGAAAGCAATAAGCAATAAGGAAAGCAATAATAATTTTGGAGGATTTTCCACTACCAAAAGATGAATGTTTTACAAGTCCTAAGGGGTGGTATTTATAGGCAACAAGGGAGGGTGAAAGTCTTATTAGCTGGCTTTGAATCTTGTTAAGTGGCCATGAAAAGTCTTGTTTGGTGGCATGAAAGTCTTGTTAGGTGGCCTTGAATCTTGTTAGGTGGCATGAAAGTCTTGTTAGGTGGCCTTGAATTCTTTGATCCCACTTTGTTTTGAACTTTGATAATTGGCACCCTGGTATTNGGTGGCCTTGAATACTTTGATCCCCCTTTGTTTTGAGCTTTGATAATTGGCACCCTGATAGTTTGTAGCTTTGACGTACAAAACCCTAAAAAGAACAACAATTAATGCATTATCCTTTATTCACACACTAACTCTAATTTGATTTATTTTGACTATTTTACTTTATTCAACTAACACAATTTATCTATTAAATTATGCCTTAATTAGGGTTAATCAGCCCTCGTCACCAGAACCTGCCTATACTCGACCCATGATAGACACTAACTCCGTGTCCTGTTCTTGGGACTCTATAACTTTGCTCAGTAGGGAAGGTGTAGCCACCAAACTCCCTAAAGTACCCTTAGCCTGCCCTATGTAACGTAGCCCGAACTATCCCACAGTCTCGAGCATCTGCCACTCCCGAGAAGCCACACTAGCCAAGACTCCCTGTGACTTCCTACTTAGTACATCAGCTACCACATTTGCCTTACCAGGATGGTAATGCAAAGTGAAGTCATAGTCTTCCAGATATTTCATCCACTTGCGCTGCCTCATGTTGAGGTCTCGCTGTGTAAAGATGTATTTCAAACTTTTGTGGTCTGAAAACACCTCAAATTGCTCACCATATAGATAGTGGCGTCAAGNGGTGGCCTTGAATACTTTGATCCCCCTTTGTTTTGAGCTTTGATAATTGGCACCCTGATAGTTTGTAGCTTTGACGTACAAAACCCTAAAAAGAACAACAATTAATGCATTATCCTTTATTCACACACTAATTCTNAGCTTTGACGTACAAAACCCTAAAAAGAACAACAATTAATGCATTATCCTTTATTCACACACTAACTCTAATTTGATTTATTTTGACTATTTTACTTTATTCAACTAACACAATTTATCTATTAAATTATGCCTTAATTAGGGTTAATCAGCCCTCGTCACCAGAACCTGCCTATACTCAACCCATGATAGACACTAACTCCATGTCCTGTTCTTGGGACTCTATAACTTTGCTCAGTAGGGAAGGTGTAGCCACCAAACTCCCTAAAGTACCCTTAGCCTGCCCCATGTAACGTAGCCCGAACTATCCCACAGTCTCGAACATCTGCCACTCCCGAGAAGCCACACTAGCCAAGACTCCCTGTGACTTCCTACTTAGTACATCAGCTACCACATTTGCCTTACCGGGATGGTAATGCAAAGTGAATTCATAGTCTTCCAGATATTCCATCCACTTGCGCTGCCTCATGTTGAGGTCTCGCTGTGTAAAGATGTATTTCAGACTTTTGTGGTCTGAAAACACCTCAAATTGCTCACCATATAGATAGTGGCGTCAAGCCTTCAAGGCATAGAAAATGGCCGCCAATTCTATGTCGTGTGTGGGATAATTCTGCTCATGATTCTTTAACTGTCACGAACCATAAGTTACCACCCTCCTAGACTGCATCCAAACACAACCCAACCCGTCTCTGGAGGCATCACAGTATACCGTGTACCTCTATCCTCTCTCTGGAACAATCAAAATAGGAGCTGAAGTAAGCCTCATCTTTAAATCTTGGAATGACTTCTCACACGAATCATTCCGCTCATACTTCATCTCTTTTCGGGTCAATCTCGTCATAGGTGCAACTAGTCAGGAGAAGTACTCAATGAACCTCCGGTAATACCCTGCCAATCCCAAGAAACTGTGTATCTCAAAGACTAACTTCAGCCTTTCCTAATTCATGATTGCTTCCACCTTCTCCGGGTCCACGAATACACCCGAAGCCGACACCACATGTCCTAAAAACTTTACCTCCTTAAGCCAAAATTCGTACTTACTGAACTTGGCATACAACTGATGGTCTCTCAAGGTCTAGAGAACAATCTTCAAGTGACCCTCATGCTCCTCCTCAAACTTGAAGTAGATCAAGATGTCGTCAACAAATACCACGACAAAATGATCAAGAAAGGGTTGGAACACCCTGTGCATGAGATCCATGAATGTCGCCAGGGTATTCGTCAATCCGAATGGCATCACTGTGAACTCGAAATGCTTGTACCATATCCTAAACGTCGTCTTAAGGATATCCTCCTCCCTAACTCTCAACTGATGGTAACCGGTACGAAGATCTATCTTGGAGTAGACCCGTGCCCCTCTCAGTTGATTAAGCAAGTCATCAATCCTTGGCAAAGGGTACCTATTCTTGATAGTAACCCAGTTCAACTGTCGATAGTCTATACATAACTGAAAAGTCTTATCTTTCTTCTTGGCAAACAATACCGAAGTGCCCCAAGGAGAAGTGCTCAGTTTAATAAAGCCTTTGTCCAACAATTCTTGCAATTGAACCTTGAGTTCTTGTAACTCAACTGGCGTCATCCTATGTGGAGTCATAAAAATGGNAATACACCCGAAGCCGACACCACATGTCCTAAAAACTTTACCTCCTTAAGCCAAAATTCGTACTTACTGAACTTGGCATACAACTGATGGTCTCTCAAGGTCTAGAGAACAATCTTCAAGTGACCCTCATGCTCCTCCTCAAACTTGAAGTAGATCAAGATGTCGTCAACAAATACCACGACAAAATGATCAAGAAAGGGTTGGAACACCCTGTGCATGAGATCCATGAATGTCGCCAGGGTATTCGTCAATCCGAATGGCATCACTGTGAACTCGAAATGCTTGTACCATATCCTAAACGTCGTCTTAAGGATATCCTCCTCCCTAACTCTCAACTGATGGTAACCGGTACGAAGATCTATCTTGGAGTAGACCCGTGCCCCTCTCAGTTGATTAAGCAAGTCATCAATCCTTGGCAAAGGGTACCTATTCTTGATAGTAACCCAGTTCAACTGTCGATAGTCTATACATAACTGAAAAGTCTTATCTTTCTTCTTGGCAAACAATACCGAAGTGCCCCAAGGAGAAGTGCTCAGTTTAATAAAGCCTTTGTCCAACAATTCTTGCAATTGAACCTTGAGTTCTTGTAACTCAACTGGCGTCATCCTATGTGGAGTCATAAAAATGGGCAATGTGCCTAGATGCAACTCAATGGTGAAGTCTACATTCCTATGTGGAGGTAATTCTGATAGTTCATCTAGAAAAACATCCTCATACTCACATACAACCCGAGGTAGACCCAACTCCAGTCTCGCCTCGTCCTCCAGGGTAAGACTTGCAAGTCAACCCATCAACTATTTGTGCCATCGAGAATCATACACGACTTAGGGTAAAGCGTCATGCTTTTCCCCTTAGAACTTAAAATAAACACCGTTCGATGTGTAAGCAGTTACTCTCTTCTGATCACAGTCAATGACGACTCGATGAGCCTTCAACCAATCCATTATAAGGATAACATCGAACTCCGACATGTCCATGACCCTAAAGTCCATGGTGAGTAGAACCCTAAGACCTCTAACTCACAACCCCGACACATCTGATCAACTTTCACCCTAGCTCCTAAAGGAGAACTTACATGCAATGGCTCTTCCAAGGTCTCAACCTCTAGGCCCAAGTCTCTTACACAAGATGCAGCAATAAATGAATCCGATGCACCAGAGTCAAATAATACTCTAGCCCATAAGTGAGAGAGTAGAAATGTACCTTGTATCACCTACTAATCTGTTAGCTCAGTCTGTGGCATCATAGCGTAGACACGCCCTTGGGTCCCTGAAGTACCAGCTTGTGAGCCCTGTTCTCGGTCTCGACCCATGCCTTGGCTCATCTGGCCTACTTGCGGAGTCCCCGCCCATGGAGTAGTAGGGGTCTGTGTAGAACCCTAGAACTGATACTGGCTCCCCTGGCCCGTGGTAGGGTAGTGAGGAGTATAATGTGTCTGTGGCTGTCCCACCAAAGTCTGGGACTAAGATGACCCATAACTCTAGGATCCCTGTCTCTGGGGGCAATCCTGCTTCATATGACCCCGTTGATGGCAATGGTAGCAAGTCCTTTGGCCTGCCTGGTAAGAAGGCCTCTGATTTCTCCCGCCCTAGGAGGACTAACCTTGGCCTTGGCCATGATAGCCACGGCTCTGTGGAGTCGAAGTCCTTTGCTTCTTCCCCGAGCTAGAAGAAGAGGATTGGCCCTCCTTCTTCTTATCCTTAGCACCCCACTACCGAATGCTCTTTGCGTTATCCACTTCCCTCTCAATGGCCATGGTTGTCGCGACCATCGAGTCTAAATCTTGCAAAAGAAGACCCAAAATTTTACCCGGGNGACTACCGAATGCTCTATGCGTTATCCACCTCCCTCTCAATGGCCATGGTTGTCACGACCATCGAGTCTAAATCTTGCAAAAGAAGACCCACAATTTTACCCGGGATGGACAACTTAAGGCTATCCTCAAACTACCTCACTTTGGCCATATCTATGGCCACATAGTCATTGGCGAAAAAGGCCAACTTAGTGAACTTAGCCACATACTCCATCACCATCATCGTTGGTTGCCTCAAGTCTAAGAACTCCCGGGCCTTTGCATATCTAGCAGCCACCGGAAAATACTTGCCCATAAAGAGCTCCCTAAACTTTGTCCATGTCATTACCTCTAAGTTTTTCGAAGTCTTGACCCAATCCCACCACACTTGGGATACTCCCTCTAACTGAAAAGTAGCTAGTGTTATCTTTGTGGCATCGAAGGTGATCTCCATAGCCCTTAAGACCTTATCCACTTGTCAGAACTAATGGTCAGCCACTATCGAATCCGCCCCTCCCATGAAGATTGGAGGTTGATGTGCCTTGAACTTCTGAAGGTGACTTGAGTCTCCTTGACTCCCACTTTCACTAGCCTGTGCAATGGTAGCCGCCATCATACCAATAGCCTCCACAAAGGCTTGTTAGTCAAAGGTCGATGGTGGTTGGTTGTTCCACCCACCGTCTCGGCATCCTCTTCCTCGATTTGCCATGTACACACAANAGTCAAAGGCCGATGGTGATTGGTTGTTCCACCCACCATCTCGGCGTCCTCTTCCTCAATTTGCCATGTACACACAAGTCAAATAGCAATCGAACACACACATAGTATCCCAAGATAGGGATCAAGTTTAAAACTTAAAAATTTTCTTCTTTGTCTCACTAGTAGTGTGTGTGCCACCTACTAGTAGACATTTATACATTGAACTACACCGTTCATCCCTTTTTTCCTAAACATAACCTTGGGTTTTCTAACCCTAATGTTTCCCCTTCCATATACATTTCTGTCATCCATATAATTCACATAACAAGTAGTATATAATCATGTAGCATATTTGAGCACATAACATGAATTACACAATGAATGCAATGATCTAGACCCAATGCCCATTCAGCCCTAGGTAATCGCATACCTATGCTCTGATACCAAGCTGTGATGACCCTAAAATTGGGGGTCATTAATTTACCGTTGACCACTTATCAACCCTTGAAAATACTCATGAGTGTCGCTTGATTCGACATCACGCTAATATTATTCCATTATCTAGAATTTTAACTCACATGTGTAACCCGTGTTCCTTTAATCATTTAATCTAACCTAGGTCCAATATACCTCATGTAATGCCCATTTGTAACATTGGAACCAAAGAAAACAAAGTCCAAAAACATGGCACTTTAGTTTCAAAATTTCAAACTTTTGGAGACAGTACCGGTACTATTTGCTCACTGGCCCTGGCAGTACCGATATCTTCTGGACTGTACCGGTACTATCTGCCTTCCAAATTGTTTTCTTTTTTTCAAGTTTTGGAAAGAGTACCGGTACTATGTATCGGTGCTGCCTACTTGCTGGACCACACTGTACCGGTACTCTCTGCCCAGTTTAGCCTATTTCCACTATTTTTCCTTTCAAAACTATTTCAAATCATCCCAACACCATCTAAAACATGTCTAACAATGTTTATCACACAAAAATTGATATCTACGAGTTCTATTACAATCCATTTACACGCTCTCATACTCAACACTGTAATTTTACAAAGTTTATACAAAATGTATTACAAAATCCACAAGTCGGCTTTTCTTCATCGTTGAGGCCCCGAATGTGAGTCTTCCACCGTACGAACCGCGCACCTGAAATGTGTTCCCATATAGGGTGAACAAACACCCAGTAGAATATTTCTTACAAAGGCTACTCTCCTCCTAGATGCATATGAAATGTGCACATGCAACCAATGAAAAACCAATATCCATTTCAACAAGAATATGTAATTCAATATTGAAAAATCATAATCCCATGCCATGAAATGAGATGAGACTCATTCATGCACATTGTCCCGAGTCCTCACCAACTCCCACAACACAATGCAATGCATGTGTGTAAAATATTTGTCATTGATGAAATACATCCAAAGATCATTTTGAAATACAATCATACGTTCATAAAACCCATTCATTGTTGGATGTTTCCCATCAAATGAATCATTTATATAAACCAAAACCATGTGTCTTTGCTGGATATCAGGTTTTGGAATCACACTGCTGGCTCCGTACGCCATTACACTTTTCTGAAATTTCACCTCAGGGGAGTGTATGAACCAAGTAGCCGGGCCTTTCACCCAAGGGAGTGTCTAGCCCTTCTTACTATAACTGACACAAGTTTTCCATGCATACAACCGTGCGACTCAGTGGAATCGTCAATCGTACTTTCCCGAGCCCACCTTCAACCACCATATATGATGTTTGAATCAACCATGCCCACACACACACCCACACTCATGCCTAAGCCCATGAATGTGATGCCATATCATGCCCAAAATGTAATGTATGCCAAATAAGTCATTTAACCACATATTTTCATTTATGTCATGGCAATTAATATCAATTTCATATAATTACCATAAATCAATATGATGCTAATATATTAACACATGTAGCAACTTATTCATCCTCCACAAAGTTCACATAGCACTTAGCAAAACACCAAGAAGGCAACAATAGAATGCATAGTATGCCCAAAAATGTTAAGTTCCAAGAGATTACACAAATATTTCCTCAATACCAAACTTTGCTAGGAATTGGTCTAGGCCAATTCCATACCCATTTCCTCTTTTCTTTAACCATAGTCAAGTGACTTAGGTTATCTCATACCCTTACCTATTTCATAAAACATTCTAGGTAAGAAAATAAACCAAGGTAGGAGAAACCCTACCTCTTGGAGCATAAATAGAAGGTAGCAACTTCAAGAACTCCAACACCACCCCAAAAACTTGATTTCCCCAAAATTCCTTCTTTGGATCTTCGGTGAAATCCCTCGTTCTTGGTACGTACGTGTAGTCCTTGTCGCGTAGACCAACTTTAATTCTTGGTTCAATGAATTCCAACCGACGGAACTCCTTGGATCGCAAGAAGAAAGGTAGAAATATAGTGTTTCTCTCTTTCACTCTTCTCTCTCTTCTAACGTCTGAACACAGCAGAGAATGGGGAGATATTTTCTCCATGAATCTGATTTTTAGTTGGTATTTATAGTCTCGAATGTTTGGTCCACATCACCTCGCACGTTTACTACTTTCGGATCCGTTTTTAACCCGAAACGACTTAAATAAATCCCGATTTTGTTTAAATTATTTTTATTTAAAATTTTATTCAATTATAAGAAAATTTTATAATTTCTATTTTTTGGGACGTTCGCAAGGTCATTCGTCACCCAGTTGTCTCGTAAAACATGTAAAATTTGACTATCTTAGAATTCGATGAAAATTGATATGACAGCTCAATTTTGTAATATGAATTCAATGGTGAGGTCCATTGTATCATCCAATCTCTAGAAAAATATTAATTTTAAACCCGCATTATAGTGGCAAATTACTTTTTTGCCCTCTTTCCAAAAAAGCTTAAATTATCCGAGTTTTACAAGAACTTTTTGATCCAATTTATGTGCTCTGAAAAGTGAATTGTTTTTTGATTAATAAATAATATTACTAATTAGTTGCAATTTATTTGACAGAATAAATATCCTAAGTAAAAGCTAGATATCCTAATCGTTGAAAGACTACAAATTGCTGGTTTTTATTATTAGTGCTGATTATCACTGTTTTATACATTGCAGATAATGTCTAATTTAGGTTGGGGAGGTATGGGTGTAAAGTTAATTAGTGTGAACTTACTTAGATGTGAATGTACTTATATTTGTGTTTAGTGTTTTAAGTTTTTTTGGAAAAAAAAAATGGACGAGAGACTAGTCTGGTTAACTTTAATTCTATTACGTCAGCTTCCAAAAGATATACATGCATTAATCATGTGAAAAGCTAGAAAAAGTTAGAAATTTAGAAATGTTTGAAAATCAACCAAGACCCCTATACGGAACAAGTACATTTGCTAAACGCCGAGGATCAAAGCGTCTGAGTGGTTGTGTAAGATATGGTCGTTTAGAACACTTAAGACAATATAATCAGGGTGTAGAACCAATTTCAGGTCGAGCGTTAGATCGTCTCCGGTGGATTAGGTATGGGCAGAGTAAGGAGTATCATGAGACGCCATTTTATTCTACGCCAATGTTAACAAGATACGTAAAAAATGAAGTTAATCGTGTCACTGATATTATTGATCCAGACAGTTCTGACTCTGAATCAATATGATAAAATAATGTATAATTTTAGAATAATTGTACATAAATGTAACTAACTATAGATTAATTGCGAAAATCAGTAAATAATAAATAACAAATAAAAGAATGAAAACAACCATTTTTTGTTGACAAGAAAAAGAGTGGTTAGTAAAGTTTTGTAGAATAGATAAAGTTGTATTTAATTTTGTAAACTACAGGAATGTACAAGGAAGAAAGCAGAAATGTTGAGGCTCCTTTGAGAGCATTTTTGAGGAGGATCATCTACTTCGTAAACACTAGAGATTCTACACAAAAACTTTGCTATCTTTCACTCATCTTTTAAATTATGCACATTTACTTTATGTTTTGAACTTGTTTAAGTTTTGAATTTATGTTTTGAACCTATGTGTGATTTTAAAGTTGTTTGTGTTTAAGTTTGTTTTTGTTAATAGATAGGGAACTTATGTTGTTAAGATAGGAAGACTAGTTCATATAATTCACAGTTGAATTANCCTATGTATGATTTTAAAGTTGTTTGTGTTTAAGTTTGTTTTTGTTAATAGATAGGGAACTTATGTTGTTAAGATAGGAAGACTAGTTCATATAATTCACAGTTGAATTAGGTTAAATATTCCCATGCTTTACAAGAATAGTCTTAATCTGATCACGCGAGATTTTCATATTTTAGTTATACATTGTCTTAATATTTTTATTTAAACTTATCCTTTTAAGAACAATTAGATTTCTTTATTGTTAAAAACCTTGTGAAATATTACAATCTTTGCATACATAGTGGAGATGTAAGACCTATTGCAAATTTTGAACCAATCTTTCTTGGAGAGATATTCTACATCTACTCAAATGAGAATCTTCAATTCAGCAGTAAACTTTCTTTGAATAATCTCATTATTTTTGTTTTAATTAGCACTAATTCAATTATATTGTTAACATCTTCCTTAGACTTTCAATTAAAGATTATACTAATCTATGATGCCTAAAAAATGATCTTAGGTCATTTTTGATTAAATCTTGAGCCTTGACCATTTATTTTACGATATTATATCCTTAGTCAACCTTGATTGAGCCTAAAAGAATATAAATTCTTTTCTTGAAATCTGAAAAATAAATACCCTAGCCACACAAGAAAAATAATTAAACCTACTTTTGCTACATAATTTTCTTGCACCCTCTTCTAGATCTGTATGATACTGAAAAGCACAAAATGAAAGAAAAGTAGAAAGAAACAAAGAGAAAAGGATATTTACAATTCAAAGAAAAGAAAAACCCATGAAAGAAATTCAAAAAAAAAAAAAGAGCCAAGAAAGTGAAAAATGGAAAAAAAAAATAAGACATAAAGTTTTAAAAATCTAAGAAGAGGTGTGCCACAATATAAATGGTAGCTTTTTGAATCCCATTAACGTCATTTCTTAAACCCTAAATCATTAGCCATATTACAACCTTAAAAAGTCCTTTTTGATTCCAGAAATCATGCATTTGTACCAACGTTAACTATTCTAAAAAGGAAAATGTTAATGATATATCTAAAATAGTGTTAATATTTTGTCATGAGATTATGTCAAATTGCAATTTTATTCAAATAACTGTTCTATTGATTAACTACATGTGAAACTATTTGCTTTGTTTACAATATTCCAATCACATGTAGTTATTGAGGAAACAGTCACTATAACATATATATTCTTTGCTGAGTGTATTCTAGGAAAGGATTGACATCAAGAATACCATGAATGATGGTAATATTTCTTAGGTGATTTCTGAAAACAAAGAAATCCTTACACGCACACACAAGTTTTTACAAAAATATATAGATAATGTTACAATTAACGTGTGTTACTCTTATAGTGATCAGAAAAAGGAATTATTCGAGCAATGCATAGGAATATTAATTTAATTTTATTCGTGAAAAATATGAGTTATGAACTCCCAACTACTGAAATTTGTAAATAGCTTCACTAAAAATCTTCACGAGACAAAACTCGTCCACTAGGGATCACCTAGGGTTTAAAGGCTTATTGCATATGCTAAATGCAATCGTGAAAAGATCTACAAAAATGATTTTACCTCTGTTTGTATTTTAATTTTGTTAAATATTTTTTATAATTTACTAGGGATTAGTGAAGTTTAAGTTGGAGAGCATGATTAACCATAATTAGTGTGTGAATTAATAGAATAAAAAAACTAACTTAGTAAAATAAAAAAGTTAAAAACTGTTAATTAGGGTTTGTGCGAAAACTAGGGTTTTATCTGTGTAATGTCTAAAATTTCAAGGTTTTATGCGGAATTGCTAGAAATTACAATGGGCAATGTGTCAAAGCTTGAAATCAACAGGGATCAAAGTATAAATCAACCAAGAAATAGCTAGCACAACATGAAGATCATGATCAATTTTACAGCAATGCACCACCATCTGGACGGTGGAGGGGCATCCAGACGATGCCTCTTGACGGCTGATCTTCATCCTCCACCTCTTGCTTCCTTTTTCCCCATATATATAGGCCATGCATGGCATTCTTCAAGAGAGAGCCGGCCAGAAAGTAGAGTTCTAGGAGAGAATAGAGAAGAAGAGAAAAAAGAAAGAAAGTCATAGAAATATTCCAGATCCGGTGCAACCTACTCTCCAGCCAAAAACTTTGTATTTCAACATTTCTGTTTTATCTTTCTATTCGGATAATTGAACTGTCGCCACTTTTTGTCTTAACTAATAATAAAGGTGGTTGTATTTCAGTTGTTCTTTGTGACAAAAGTATCTGAGTCTGTAGTTTAGTTACTGTTGTAATGAAAACTACCCATACTCCTTACTTGTCTATAGTAATGGGGTGTGAGTAGTTACTTATATCTTTCAGTGCGGGGTAAACATATGTATAATATTGGTTAACTTCTGGAAATGATGATGTTTTATTAAGCTCTATATATATATATATATATATATATATTATAAACATCATGCATGATACAGTGATGTATGTAATTGGGTGTTGCGCCCGGAATTATGTCATCAACAAATCATCAACCTGTCGATTAAATATCTACAGTGTTTCAACGGCATGGCTTGACCTCCAGGAGCACTGAGTTCTATTGTTGCATGGTACCATTGTCAGATGAATAACCTAAATGATCCTTATGAATGACTTGTCCTTCTGGGTTATTTGGGGTATTCAACTGATATAGAAGATTGTCAGATGAGTCACCTAAATGATCCTCATGAATGACTTGTTCTTATGGGTTATTAGGGTTATTTAACTGATACATATTATCATATTATCGATTGAGTAATTCAAGTATCCCTCATAAATGACTTGTCCTTCTAGTTTATTTGGATTAGTCAATTGACACATATATAACCAGTTAAGCTAAGTTGTTGCATTATGGCCTATTAATACCACCAGCTAACCTAAGAAGTTCTTGTGTTATGGTTTATTATGCGCATACTTACTATCATATTGTCAATTGAGTAATTCAAGTATCCCTCGTGAATGGCTTGTCCTTCTAGTTTATTTGAATTAGTCAATTGACACATATACCACCAGCTAACCTAAGATGTTGTTTTGTTATGATTTATTATGCACATACTTACTATCATATTGTTAATTGAGTAATTCAAGTATCCCTCATGAATGGCTCGTCCTTCTAGTTTATTTGGATTAGTCAATTGACACATATATAACCAGCTATCCTAAGAAGTTGTTGTGTTATGGCCTATTAATACCACCAGCTAACCTTAGAAGTTGTTGTGTTATGGTTTATTATGCACATACTTACTATCATATTGTCAATTGAGTAATTCAAGTATCCTCATGAATGGCTCGTCCTTCTAGTTTATTTGGATTAGTCAATTGACATATATATAACCAGCTAACCTAGGAAGTTTCTGCGTTATGACCTATTAATACCACCAGCTAACTTAAGAAGTTGTAGTGTTATGGTTTATTATGCACATACTTACTATCATATTGTCAATTGAGTAATTCAAGTATCCTCATGAATGGCTCGTCCTTCTGGTTTATTTGGATTAGTCAATTGACATATATATAACCAGCTAACCTAGGAAGTTTCTGCGTTATGACCTATTAATACCACCAGCTAACTTAAGAAGTTGTAGTGTTATGGTTTATTATGCACATACTTACTATCATATTGTCAATTGAGTAATTCAAGTATCCTCATGAATGGCTCGTCCTTCTGGTTTATTTGGATTAGTCAATTGTCACGTATACCACCAAGTAACCTAAGAAGTTGTTGTGTAACGGTTTATATACATCAGACCTATCAGTTGACTTTCTAGTGACTTGAAAGTTAATTGTTGTAAGGTAGCATTTTTAGTATTTAACCAATATAAAGCATATGAGATCCTTAAACTGAATGGTACTTTTTATATTATTGTCTTCTCACAGTCTATAAGTAAACAACTGTTTAATTAGACTAGTTATCAATCTAAGCTCACATCACAAGTTATCTCTTGTTGTCCTATTTTAAACAACAACTGCACTATTTTCATTTTATTTCCTAATTATTAAAATTCTTCATGGGATCGATCTTGGACTTAATTCGAGAAAAGGGTGTATAATTTAAATCCGATCAACAAAATACTTCGAATCATGGCTTGCCTTCCGTCTTCAAATGGCGATGGTGCTGGTTCGGGCTCATCATCNCTACAATTGAACCACTTATACTTGGGTGTATAATTTAAATCCGATCAACAAAATACTTCGAATCATGGCTTGCCTTTCTTCTTCAAATGGCGATGGTGCTGGTTCGGGCTCATCATCAGAAGTTGAGCCTTCTAGTTCTGTAGTTTCATCAATAGTCACATGGTTCACAGAGATGACTTCTTCCTCAATCTTGAATTTATTGATTGGCAAGGAATGAAGATCCCTCGAACATACCTGATCCAAGTTTTGAAAAAAGATGCAAATTATCATATTTTCATCCTTCTTTCTCAGTGATGAGTNCACGAACATACCTAATCCAAGTTTTGAAAAGAGATGCAAATTCTCATATTTTCATCCTTCTTTCTCAGTGATGAGTAGCACAAAATATTGCATATCCTATGTACATTTGCACCCCTTTTATGCTTGCTTTTGCGGTAAAAATGAGATGAATTGCAATGTTTCGAGCTATTAATGGAGTTTTGGTATGTTTGCAAGTAAAAGAGCTTAAATGGTGCATGTAGGCCCCTATCATGGTGCTTAAGGTCAATGGAATTAAGGGGGAGGCTTAACGACAGCTTGGAATATGAAAGAACCAAGAATTAAACAAAACAAGTTAAAACCTACTGGTAGGTTTTTGCTAATGGAGTGTTTTTTACCAAAAAACTACCGGAAGGTTTTGGCTACTGGAGTAAAACCTATCGATAGGTTTGGTCATCGACCTACCAGTTGGTTTTGCTGAAAATGCCAGATTCTACAACTCAAGCTCTGTCACTTTGTGGGTCCCACCCATGGGTCTCCCACTTGTTCCTTGACACTCCTTACACACAGACATGCCTCCTCAACCCTAGCCTTGAATTTGAAGGCTTGAGCATTAATGAGGAGGAGAGAGAAGAGAGGAAGTCTGGGAGTGTAGGCTAGGCCGGTGCTAGCCTGCCCAATGCCTTTCAATCAGCCTCCTATGGATGGGAGATCTATCACACACCTAGGAAAGCTTGATGGATGAAAATGAAAGCTCCATACGCCATTATTCAGATTGTATTGCATTGTAGAGAGAGAAGCTCAAGGAAGAAGATGAAGTTCTAGAGAGAGAAATTTATGTTTTTGCATTTTTTTTCCATTCATTTCACTTGTAGTTTCCTATAAGACTTGTGAAAGCTTCATTTAATGTCTTTAATGTCATTTATTACAAGTACATTTTAGGTTTAGTTCTACATTTTGGATTTCACCATTATTGTATTAAGTTTTCTCATTTCAAGCTTTTAAAATTGGTATTGAATATTTTTCTTCATAGTTTAAGATTTCTTGCATCAATACAAGTCTCAATCTTCATTTCTTTACAATGTCTCTTTCCTTTGTTTATGTTCTTGCATTAAACATGAGTAGCTAAGCTTCAAGTTGGCTAATCCAAGGGAGAGTTCATCTTAGGTATGCCCAATCAACCCTTTTTCATTCCTCCTCATAGTATACAATAATTTGGTTTGACTAGGTTGAGTGTGGTTATTGTTGTGAGTTCTTGATACACCGTAGACTTGTCACAAGTTATGCTTGAATCCTCACCTACATTTTAGTCCCTCACTTCCTACGAATCAATCAAACATCTAGGCACCATTGGAGGAAGATCTTGGGTTGATTTGGCATTCCCATTGGAATGACCTCTTTAGATTAGCCAACACTTATTTCCATTTCATTTTCATCAAGAACACAATTCACCAAAACCTCAAACATCAAAGATTTTTACACTTTTTCTTTTTCAGCAAAATCACCTTCAACATAATTCTCTTCCTTCCCTAAGGAGATGACCTTGGAATACAAACCTGTTTTTCCATTTCTTGCATCGAACCTGAGTGAAAGTGACACTCACATGCACATATAAGCCATATACATATTGAGGGTTCATTTTTAGAGATTAGGAACGACGAAAACAATCAAGCAAGTGCTACGATGTTTCTAATCCACACGGGATTTTTGATTTCTTAAATGAAACCAGACTTGACCAATGTATTCACTTTGGCTGAAAATTATAAAAGTGATTTTTGACAGAACCACTGTGATGACAACATATTAGAGAAAATATCATTCGTAATAGTAGAATAGATGATTGCATCATTTTGATCAATATCTTTATGACCATCCTCAATATTCTCAACCATATCTTGGCCCCATCATTCACAGGTGGTTGAAATTTGGTTGGATTCATTTGTTGAGGATAATTCTTCAATATCAAATTCTGTCATTGTTGTTTGCTCAACGATGACATAATTCACTGAGACGGCTTCTTCGATGTTTTTGGTATGCACCATTTTTTGCCTTTTCTTATCTCTTGTAAGAAAGTTTTGGGTGGCTACAGGATTATTGAGATTAACAGTGCGTTCCTCAACTACATTTGGAAGCTTTGGTATATGATGTCTGTGTTGTCTCCATTGTTTCTTGACCTACTTGGAAAATTTTGGTACATTCTGGTCAACTGATTGTCCAAGACATGTGAACACCAAAGCTCTTTGTGAAGATTCCAGAGGAAGAGCTTCCCCACTCAAATGNTCCAATCAACCCTTTTTCATTCCTCCTCATAGTATACAATAATTTGGTTTGACTAGGTTGAGTGTGGTTATTGTTGTGAGTTCTTGATACACCGTAGACTTGTCACAAGTTATGCTTGAATCCTCACCTACATTTTAGTCCCTCACTTCCTACGAATCAATCAAACATCTAGGCACCATTGGAGGAAGATCTTGGGTTGATTTGGCATTCCCATTGGAATGACCTCTTTAGATTAGCCAACACTTATTTCCATTTCATTTTCATCAAGAACACAATTCACCAAAACCTCAAACATCAAAGATTTTTACACTTTTTCTTTTTCTTTTTCAGCAAAATCACCTTCAACATAATTCTCTTCCTTCCCTAAGGAGATGACCTTGGAATACAAACTTGTTTTTCCATTTCTTGCATCGAACCTGAGTGAAAGTGACACTCACATGCACATATAAGCCATATACATATTGAGGGTTCATTTTTAGAGATTAGGAACGACGAAAACAATCAAGCAAGTGCTACGATGTTTCTAATCCACACGGGATTTTTGATTTCTTAAATGAAACCAGACTTGACCAATGTATTCACTTTGGCTGAAAATTATAAAAGTGATTTTTGACAGAACCACTGTGGTGACAACATATTAGAGAAAATATCATTCGTAATAGTAGAATAGATGATTGCATCATTTTGATCAATATCTTTATGACCATCCTCAATATTCTCAACCATATCTTGGCCCCATCATTCACAGGTGGTTGAAATTTGGTTGGATTCATTTGTTGAGGATAATTCTTCAATATCAAATTCTGTCATTGTTGTTTGCTCAACGATGACATAATTCACTGAGACGGCTTCTTCGATGTTTTTGGTATGCACCATTTTTTGCCTTTTCTTATCTCTTGTAAGAAAGTTTTGGGTGGCTACAGGATTATTGAGATTAACAGTGCGTTCCTCAACTACATTTGGAAGCTTTGGTATATGATGTCTGTGTTGTCTCCATTGTTTCTTGACCTACTTGGAAAATTTTGGTACATTCTGGTCAACTGATTGTCCAAGACATGTGAACACCAAAGCTCTTTGTGAAGATTCCAGAGGAAGAGCTTCCCCACTCAAATGATCAAACACTGTACCTTGAGTATCTTGTTTACCAAGTCGATCGAAAATAGAAGCCCCATATTATATAATCTCTTCATCTTTGTACTCGAATTTTTGTATCATGATAGGATTTGATGAAGCCTTCTTTAGCTTGATCGAGATTAGAGTGGGAAAATATCATATCCTGAATTTATGTTGTGTAGAGGTCTCTCCTTTAGTGACCCTTTGTGCTATCGTCAACTCATCAATTTTCTCCCTTGAAAGAACTAGATCGAGTTTCCCAAGTTGGCGTGGTTTACCTTTATCATAACTTGCATTTTCAAAGAGTTTTTTGGCATGAGGATCAAACCAACCTTCTTTACAATCTTTTCCTTCTTCTATTATAGAAGGTTTTGTGAAGCTCTTTAGTGGTGGGTCAGATATCATCAGTTTTGATAATTGAGTTATATGCAAGGTTAGTTCATTCTTCAAGTGCTTGATGTCATCTATTGACAATTTTTCTTGTTTTTCTCTTGATAGTTTGATATTTTTATATGGTACTAGGAAGTGCCTCCCTGATAAGCTCCGCTTCAGAGTAGAATTTGGAGTCTGCAAAGTGAGATCCTTCTGTTGAAAAAGGCTTTGTCTCAACAATGACTTGCCTCACTTCTCCATTATGATAATATTTGAAGCATTGGTGCAACGTTGATAGTACAACTCCGATCTCATGTAACCAAAGTCACCCTAATAGTAACTCATAAAATGTTTTGGAGTCAATGACATGGAAAAGAGCAAAAAATATCATTCCCCAATCTCGATCTTAAGGCAAATCATACCTATGGCATGTTGTCCCCGTTGATTAAAGCCTTGAGTTGCTAGTTTAAATTTTGACAACTCCTCCATATAGATTCCAATTTGCTTCATGATGCGAATTGACAATATGTTGACAGTCAATCCACAATCGATCAAGATACAAGATACTTTATAATCTCGAATACACCCACTTACGTAAAGGGGTCTATTATGGAGGAGAGATCCTAATTGCAGATCTTCATCAGTAAATGAGATTGTTGTCATGCAATTGAATTGACTAACTTGGTCAGCAACAATTAAGATCTTCTTTTTGAATCTTTTTGGGTTGACCAAAGCTTGTATCAACACTTGCTGGGTTTCTTCGGGTAATTCAAGTGCCTCGAAAAGACTTAGGTTTGATAGAATTTCTCTGAACCTTGCAACCATTTCTTCTTTGTTTGTTGATACCTCTTTCTGGCCATTTGTAGTATCTGAATCTTTATTTTGTGGAGCATCAGTTTTGCATTTTTCTTCACGTCCACTGATCACATAAGATGTCCTTGATTCCCTTGTAAATAATTTCTTGGGAAAATATTCCATCGATGTTACAGGTGTGTGAGAACATAACTTATAGTCTTCATCATCAATGGTTATTAATGATAACTTATAGTCTTCATCATAAGATGTCCTTGATCCCCTCTTTTTCTAGGGTATTTTTGCTTACTAGTTAGAGGAGATGAATGTTGTCGCTTACGAACTCTACGAGATTTCACCGCAGTCCATTCTACCAACTCTTCTTTAATAGCCACAAAATCATCCAAAGCAGGTCACCCACTTGGTTTGAGATCCAAAATAGGTGCTCCCAACATGAGCTCTTAGTCGCCTAGTAGATTAGATGACTTTGTGTTAGTAATTGAGATTTGATATTTACCTCTTTTGCTGACAAAGGTTGACCAACCATCCCCGATCTCATCTTCTGACTCTAAAGATGATGCTCAAACATCTAGATCATCTATCATGAGTTCATAAAGTATTGGGATGTTGGGGTTTTTATGCCTTAATGTATCTGGGTATGTATACACCGTTGTTATTTCATCATCAGCAATGAATTGTACTTGCACAGCTCTTTCAGGAAGAGGAATGATAAGTTCCTTACTTGCAATTGATGGTGTTTCTTCTACAGAGATAGAAGAATTCAACTGTTGTGATAGTTCTTTAGGATGTATCGGAGGTGATGATTGTCACCGCCCGAATTTCCACAAACCCGAGGAGTGAGTGAAAAGCGAGAAGAAAAGTAAATAAAATGTCATTAGGTTGGATAAATTGGTTTTTCATTCATTTCCCACATTTTCCCAAATTTTTTCAAGCTACTTTTCTTCCATTTTCAGCCTATTTCTTCAAAGTTTCTAAACCCCTCCTTTTGACATCCTTCTCACCTATTTAAAAGGTGTTTTACACACTTAACAAGTCTTTTAATTTTTCATAAAATTTTGACATAACCTCCTTTGTTTTCCAAGCCTTTTTCCCACCTAATATTCATAATATTTCATACGCATAAGTACATCACAACCCACCCTCACTCGGTGGCCACAACCCATGTAAATTAAATATGCATCCCTTGTTCTCAACATACATATCTAATTGTCCAAANCCCACCTAATATTCATAATATTTCATATGCATAAGTACATCACAACCCACCCTCACTCGGTGACCACAACCCATGTAAATTAAACATGCATCCCTTGTTCTCAACATACATATCTAATTGTCCAAATATACATATATGATATTCATTACATAAAAATATCTTACATATCAATTGGGTTTATACCCTTACACTTTAAAATGACCCAAGGTCTATAATCCAATACTTTTCTAAATTGAAATACAAGTCATTTGGGCTTATGCCCATGCATACAAAATATTCCCAAGGGCCAAATATCCATTCAAGTTCCTTTCCCCTCCTTCCTTTAAAACTTCCTCAAGTCTCAAGTACCGGGAGCCTCATCTGTAATATGATATCCCACAAATGGGTCAGCTCAACTGCTGGTATGACAAAGTGCTAATGCTAGGAACAAATTTAAGGCATGGCATGTGCAAGTGTACATTTTAAAAGCAACAACCCCGTAATCCCTCAATGCTATGCAATCTCAATATGCATGACACACCCATGCAACTATATACCACCCATGTCTCGCTTCACGGTCCACCCCTGTCAACCTCCGAGTATTGTCATTGACCAGATTTTGAGTTTTTCACCACATGATCTACACCCTCATAAGGCATAGCACCAAGTGCTCAACCCACACTATGTTCCAAGGACTCGTGTATGCCAAGATGCCTTGATTTTTCTCAATGTGAATTCTATGAAATATTTCATCAAACACCTTATCTACATAAATGTGAAGCACCATTCAATGGATTAAACATATGATCAAGTTTCAAATTCATTACTTTCACAATTTGTCAAGGAAAATACAAATACACAATCTACTAACTCATGGGATAAATCATAACCCTCAAACCACAAGAGTTTCTCTACATGAACATAAGCTAGAATATAATAATCCAACACATATACAAGGTACACCTTCATCATAGTAACAAATAATCAAAAAACTCAAAAAACACAAAAGTACTTAAACTACGAACTCTAAGTTTTCAAAGCAACCACCACCTAAGTGATTTTATAACATCAAGCAAACACCTAAATCATTCAATCAACACAGAAAGGCAAGAAAACTTAAATCTATTCCTAATTTAGCAAAATATCATACCTGAAATGATTTTTGTCAAACCAAGAGAGTTGTGTTCGCTATATAGCCGAACCGACCAGAGATAATATAGCCCTTATCAAGAGGAATAACTTCTTAGAAGGAAGTCTTGCAAGAATCTTGGCCTAAGAATGAGTTTTGGTGGCTTGAAGCTTGAATAACCTAGGATTTTTCTTCCTTTTTTCTCCAAGAATGTGTATTTCCCTCCTTCAGACCAAAATATGATATTTTTACACTAAGGGGGCTGTATTTATAGTGGAGGGGTAAAGGTGCAAAAATGACACTTTTGCCTTAATGAATTCGGGACCCCATTACACTACAACTCGTCCCGAAACGCCTTAATTCAACATTTTATTTTAACCAAAATTCTTAAAATTATTTTGAATAAATTTTTTTAAAAAAATAGATTTTCGCTAGTGGTTGGGTTTGGCCGGTTCCACCTAGGCCACTCGAGATACCCTTTTTGTCCAAATTTTGAAACTATTTTCGTTTAAGCTTAAATTAGCACAATATGTGTATTTTAACATTCTAAACATGTTTATCTTCTATGAAATACTCAAATTATGCTTCTAAACCTAACTTATGCATAAATGATGCATATGTAATACCCTAATGGCAAAACTAAAAAATTTATCCTCACTTTTCAGATATCTACAGTAATTTTGCTCCTTTTTTTGGAAATGGTATAGGGTCGAAGGACCCAAAAGTTACCATTGTCACATTTACAGCTGCCATTTCTTCACTAGAATTGAGCTTAATTATGTTCTTCTCCAATAAATGAAGAATATCTTCCTTTAAGATAAAACATCCTTCAAGGAGATGACTAATAATCCAATTATATTTACAAGAATTTGGATTATCAACCATTCTCGATTCTTCTGGTCGATTGGGTGTTGGAAGCTCGATAAGCTTTAACCTCAGTAGCTGATCAAAAATATCTAACACTTCACCATTAGTGAAGGGATATTTCTTCTCTTCAAGTTCTTTCAAACTTGGTCTTGTCTTCTTCTGAGTCTAATCTTGATTAAATTTGACTTGGAAGTTTGTCCTTGGCTTTTTATCAAAAATCTTTACCAGTGTAGTGGAGATTACGAAAGATTCTTTTGATTTGGAGGCTTTCACGTCTTTCTTCACGTCTTTCATCACGTCTTTCTTTTCACAAGGGCTACTGAGAATGTAACTTTTGTGCCTATAAATTTGAATCTCCAAGTCATAGGCTCTTGTTGCAAGTTCTTCAAAAGTATAGGGCATGTTTCCTTAGAGACTGTAGAGTAGTCCCAAATGCATCCCTTGGACACACATATCAATCGAAGAAGCTTCACTAATGCGTTCCCTGAAATTGAGAATAAGACTCCTCCAACGTTCAATGTAATCAATGATAGGTTCATAATTTTTTTTGCTTTGTTCCATCATGTTCAAGAAGAATTATCATTCGTCGGGTGAGGAATTCCCATTCAAGGTGGTTCCAGTTGTCGATAGTCCCAGCTATTATATCAGTGCACCAGTCAAATGCAGCCCCTCTAAGGCAACAAAAAAATTGTTTCACCATTAGGTCACCATAGGTACTAGCATTATTGCATGTTTCAATGAAATGGGCAATGATTAGTAGTTAAAATTAGCATCTTACTATGTTTTTATAAGACTAACTATGCTTTGATAGAGTTTCAATGATGACCTTTCAAGAAAAAGATTGTACAAGGGCCTAAAGTCAATAAACATCAAACTTTCATGCAACACCCACCTATTCTAGAAGAAAATTGGAGAATTTGGAAGCAAGGCATCAACGTTCAAATGTCAATTCATGTTCGAACGTCCATCTTGAAATAATTAAGGGCCCCTAGAAGAGTGTTAGGGTGATGGCATATGGCGTGTTGCAGTTATTCTCACAAAAGAACAAGAGCTACTTGAGGAGACATGGCATATGGCATATGGCGTGTTGCAGTTATTCTCACATTCGAACTCCATCTTGAATTATTTAAGGACCTCTAGAGGATTGCCAAGGTGCATAGACATGGCTTGTTGAACTCCTATCTACTGTGGGTGACAAGAGCTATTAAGTACCACGTTCAAACTCTAGTTAGCGTTCGAACGCCCATCACAGAAAACAAGAGTCAAAGTTCAAACTCCATCCCACGTTCGAATGTATTCCCCAGATAGAATGCAGAGTGGTTGATTTTCCATCCAGATCTTGGGGCATTCAATTGGACTTCGAACTATTCTTTTACTTTTCCTTACCCCCTTCTCCTTGCCTATAAAGACCTCATCTTTGAAGAGATATGGGAGGCATGCAGATATATAGACAAATAGACATACATACAGAGAGATAGAAGGAGATAGATCATCTTTTGGTTGAGGAGGAAACCCTCCAAAAGTAACTAGTTTTCTTCTACTTTCATTATTAGTTTCATCAGCTTCCATTGTTAGAGCTTCTCTCTTCCCTTAAAGGAGTGAATCTCTTCTACTTTTCTAGCTTTATCAGAGCCATGAAGGGTAGAAAGTGATTCACTCATTCTTTGTCGAAGATAGGCTCATTGTGTATTGTAGTTTCGCTTGTAACTCCTCTACTTGGAGGGATGAGAATCACTCACTTTTCTAGCTTTCTCAAAGCCACGAAGAGTAAGTTGTTTCCCATTCACTCTTTAGTAAGAGGTGATGGACATGTATAAATCATTCGGAAGTTTTTTTTGTGCATTTCATTTATGCTTAATGCTTTATCTGTTGATTACTTATTGAATGATTGAATGCATCTAGCAAAGCTAAGGTACATTGTAGAACCATGTGTCCTTCTAAGACAAGATGACTCTTGGCATAGGAGAATTCATTGGTTCTTTGCAAGTATTCCAGGTAGATCTTCCTGACTATATTTCAATCTTCACCATTATTGTGCTTCAACTAAGAATGGAATATTAACACAATGGTTGGATGATTTGTAGAATTACTTGCTTGTTTGTAGACGGGTTGAGTTTCNGGTTGCCATTGTTGTCAAGCTAGTTGGATTTTTGACTTGAGAGATGAGAGGAAGATAGGGTCCCACCGAGCATGCCAAAATTTGTAACAACAAATTACGTGAATAAGTTTACACAAAATAAGGTCAAGTTATAATTGCCAATTTGATTGACTTTAAATAAAAGATATAGTGTTGACTCTCTTCGGCGTGCTTTTCACGTGCACTGTCCTCTGATTTTTGATGAATTTGATGAAGATGATGAATTTGGTGAAGATGAGGGTCTGATTGTCGTATTTCTCGCTCTTCAATTGGAGGTGGCTTTGGTGGATTTGATGAATACGAGAGCTAGATCAATGTATCTCTCGTTCTTCAATTTGATAAATCTCCTCACCGTTCTTCGTTTTGAATGAGTTGAAGATGATTTGAATTTCTTGAAGAAGGACCTTGGCAGTGTGTTCTTTTTCTCGAAGATGAACTTGCAAGGCTTTAGTGAACTTCGAGCAGAGCTTCGCCGACCTTCCTTCCTCCTTAGCTTCTTCTCTCCTTTTTTTCTCTTTGGCCCTCCCCTAGACCTCTATTTATAGTGTTAGGAGTAGTTATCCATATAAAAGCGATAGTTATCCATATAAAAATACTTTTACTTGATTACCCTTATATGTACTTTAGGTAATGGGCTACCCATAAATTTTTGGACTTTAGTTTATGGAATTTAAGTCTAACCCATTTTTAATTTGGGCTCATGGAATTTAAGTCCATTTTAATTTAGCAAGATGGTTAATTATGTTTGGGCTTGTATTATTTGGGTTGTAGAATTTAAGTCCAAGTCAAGCCTATTAAATTTAGAACTGTATAATTTGGGCTTCCAAAATTTAGGTTCAACCCAATTTCATTTATCTGATTGATTTGAGCTTAAATATAGACATTAATTTGTTAATTAAATTTTTAATGTCTACAAACCTCACATAATAACATATTATATTAATCCTTAATGAGTAGGTAACTTGTTCCTAATGCATCGTATGCAATTTTCAATCATCCTTTGGTCTCTAGCATAAATGAACCTCACATAATAGCANCCAAAATTTAGGTTCAACCCAATTTCATTTATCTGATTGATTTGAGCTTAAATATAGACATTAATTTGTTAATTAAAATTTTAATGTCTACAAACCTCACATAATAACATATAATATTAATCCTTAATGAGTAGGTAACTTGTTCCTAATGCATCTTATGCAATTTTCAATCATCCTTTGGTCTCTAGCATAAATGAACCTCACATAATAGCATTTTGGCTCATTTACCCTAGTTAAGTCACACCCATCATTTTGTACAAATGTAGGCATTTTTGACCAATAAGCTCCTCACATAATAGTATCTTAGAACTAACATCTTACCTCATGGCATCATATGCTTGAATAAGTTATTAAGAATTCTCAAAAATGAATAGTCCCCACATATCTGTGGCCGACTAATCACACTAAAAAATCCTTAATATACTTACAACGATGGAAGACCACGATAAGACATTCATAACGCCTTTTATTGCAACTTAATATCTTGCGGAGGGGTTTTCAGAGTCTAATTGTCTTATCATACATACATGCATCTTATACACGTCAAGTGTCTTCAGGCACGAGCAATTACTAGTATATAATAAAAGAGCTACCTTTTTTTGTTTTAAACTTTTCATGGCTCAGATAGTTTGAAGATTATTGATCTAATGATTCTAATTGGATTTTCATTCTTTTACAACTCGAAGACTTTTATCTATCATATAATTCTCTATCTCTTACACACCCAACTCTCATATGCATAATTCTCTCTATCTCATATATATATATATATATATATATATATATATATATATATATATAGATCTCCTATCTCTGTAATTTTATAAAATGAGAAAATATTTGGATGATAAATTTTTTTTCCAGGTTGTAGACATTTGAAGCCAAACTAATCACCCATTAAAAAACACAAGTGAAACCAGTCGTACCAAAAAACAATTCAAAACCAAGCTAATCACCAATAAAAAAAAAATAACAAGTGATACCAATTGCACCCAAAAAAAATAAAAAAATTCAAAGTCAAGCTAATCACATATAAAAAATAACAAGTGATTAAATTTATAATTATGTTGTGTTATTGGGTTGAATGGTGATACATTAATACCTCTTATAAATGAGTAAGATTTTATTTATAGCTTAAAAATTATAAATTTTATTGGGTTCCGTTAGTATTTGTTTTTTTCTGAGGTATTATATATGTGGTATTGTTTTGGGAAGTTTTTTTGTACATTTTTGTGATAGTTCTATTAATATGGAGGATATGTTTGACAATATATTTTAAGTCATTTTAAAAGCATTGGTATAANGTCAAGTGCCTTCAGGCACGAGCAATTACTAGTATATAATAAGAGAGCTACCTTTTTTTGTTTTAAACTTTTCATGGATAGTTTGAAGATTATTGATCTAATGATCCTAATTGGATTTTCATTCTTTTACAACTCGAAGACTTTTATCTATCATATAACTCTCTATCTCTTACACACCCAACTCTCATACGCATAATTCTCTCTATCTCATATCTCTTTTACACACACACACACACACACTATATATATATATATATATATATATATATATATATATATATATATATATATAGATCTCCTATCTCTGTAATTTTATAAAATGAGAAAATATTTGGATGATAAATTTTTTTTCCAGGTTGTAGACATTTGAAGCCAAACTAATCACCCATTAAAAAACACAAGTGAAACCAGTCGTACCAAAAAACAATTCAAAACCAAGCTAATCACCAATAAAAAAAAAATAACAAGTGATACCAATTGCACCCAAAAAAAATAAAAAAATTCAAAGTCAAGCTAATCACATATAAAAAATAACAAGTGATTAAATTTATAATTATGTTGTGTTATTGGGTTGAATGGTGATACATTAATACCTCTTATAAATGAGTAAGATTTTATTTATAGCTTAAAAATTATAAATTTTATTGGGTTCCGTTAGTATTTGTTTTTTTCTGAGGTATTATATATGTGGTATTGTTTTGGGAAGTTCTTTTGTACATTTTTGTGATAGTTCTATTAATATGGAGGATATGTTTGACAATATATTTTAAGTCATTTTAAAAGCATTGGTATAAATATTTTTGGACCATTTTGTTTTTCAAGATGGGCAATTTCTTGCGATTTTTGTTTGTGATATGTAGTGCCTTTAGGCACAAGCAATGACTAATACATATATAAACATTAAAAATAATAAAATAGTAACATTCAAATAAAAAAAAATTAGTAACATTCAAAACAAAAATAATAGCATTCAAACACAACATATACTAAAATTTAAAAATAAATTATAGTAACATTGTTTGAAAAAATAATAGTAGTAATANATTTTTTCCTGAGGTATTATATATGTGGTATTGTTTTGGGAAGTTCTTTTGTACATTTTTGTGATAGTTCTATAAATATGGAGGATATGTTTGACAATATATTTTAAGTCATTTTAAAAGCATTGGTATAAATATTTTTGGACCATTTTGTTTTTCAAGATGGGCAATTTCTTGCGATTTTTGTTTGTGATATGTAGTGCCTTTAGGCACAAGCAATGACTAATATATATATAAACATTAAAAATAATAAAATAGTAACATTCAAATAAAAAAAAATTTGTAACATTCAAAACAAAAATAATAGCATTCAAACACAACATATACTAAAATTTAAAAATAAATTATAGTAACATTGTTTGAAAAAATAATAGTAGTAATATGTTCAACAAAAATAGTAACATGCACAACTAGAAATATAATAATATGATCAATAAAAAATAGTAACATGGAACATTGAACAAAATTAGGGGTCAAACAACATGGACGACTGATGATGCATTCAAACAAAAAAAATAGTAACATTCAAAAACAAGAAAATAATATTCAAAAAATAGTAACATGTTCACCATAAAAAAATAGTAGCATACACAACTAGAAATATAGTAATATGATCAATAAAAAATAGTAACATGGAACATTAAACAAAATTAGGGGTCAAACAACATGGACAATTGATGATGCATTCAAACAAAAAAAATAGTAACATTCAAAAACAAGAAAATAATAATATTCAAAAAATAGTAACATGTTCACCATAAAAAATAGTAACATGAAACATTAAACAAAATTGGGGGTCAAAACTAGTAAATGCAATATTTTGTTTATAGACAAAAGGCGCCCATTTCCATTGATTTGTAACTTGAACAAATGAAAATAGTATTTGCATGAACTTGAACAAATGAANTAATATTTTATTTATAGACAAAAGGCGCCCATTTCGATTGATTTGTAACTTGAACAAATGAAAATAGTATTTGCATGAACTTGAACAAATGAAATCATTATTTATAGGAAGCTTGCTGGATCTAAATATCTGATCATACCAACTGCCAGAAATTTCAAAAATTTATACATCTTCAAAAAAAATTAAATAAATCCAAAAAAATCAAACAATGATAATCCAAAATTATTACCACTAGAATTCTTCAACAGGGTCGAAAGTGTAAACCTTGCGAAGCGAAGAGTCCCAAGTGACGCCTTGTTTGGGCTTCGACTGGTTGTCGAACCAAAACACCCACTTCCTTTCCATAGCCATCTTGAGACTCGGTTATTCTGACAACGGAATCAATGGCGTTCGCGGGAGTCTCCACATACAGAGATAGCACATTAGAATTCCAATCTCTCTTGGATAAGTTGAAGAATATGGGAGGAACAACAACTGACTCACACGAATCACAGAACCTTTCAAGTTGGTGTTTCTCTCTTTAGCATTAACAGAAGATGAATAATATCTAATCTTAAATTTGAAATTTAAATTTTATGGAAATATATTATTGGATGGTTAAACGTTGAATACTAATTTTAATATTATAGGAACGGCACTTTGGAGTTGTTAAAAAATTTTAGACTTGACTATTTAGTAGTAGAATTAAAAATAGACTTATTCTTAAATAAATTTTTTTAATAGATTAAACTCATTATAGGTCCTTTAAGGAGGATTCAACTCCAATTTTTACTTATTTTTAACTATATCAAAGCTTCACACTAAGTGGCAAGTGAGCTTGAGAGGCTGCACCATTATAGCGCCGACGGGTTGAACATTCAATCTGCTGTGAGATGTCTTTTATATGTTGGGATAGTTGGTTTTGAGTATCTTTTGTAAAACTTATTTGACTTTAAGTACTACATTCAAACTTATATTCTATTAAATCATCTTTTGTCATCAAATAGTTTTTAATAAGTACACATTTTAGAATATTTTAAATTTTTTTTTAATGTATTTTCATAATTACCCTTATCACAAATATTATCTATCATTGTTAGTTTCAATGTTTTCAAATATAACAAGTTATAACTTGAAAATTGTGCTAGCATTAAATTATTTTTCTATCTCATATGTGTGTGTGTGTGTGTATATATATATATTAATATTAAACAGTAACACGTTCAACAAAAAAATAGTATTATTAAACAATAACACGCTCAACAAAAAAATAGAGTGATACAATATGTGAGTATTTATTCTGTTGTGGGGGTGTAACTCTATTACGATGATTAAATTTTTATTTTGCATGTTACTGTTTAATGTTACTATTTTTTTGTTGAGCGTGTTACTGTTTAATATATATATATACACATAATTTTAATGATAGCACAATTTTCAAGATATGAGTTGTTAATACTAATACAATTCCCAATTTAGGAATCGTTAGTTTTTTCAAACTAGTTTTGACTAAATATAACTATCGATGGTATTTTAGACAATGTAGATCAAAATAGACTAATCCCTAGATAATTTTTTTGTATGTACTTAAACTCAAATAAATCTACAAAAAGAAACTGGCCTCCCTAAGCCCCTTAAATGTTTCGAGTCCAATGATAGTTGCTGGCCCCACTAACTACCATGACCTTGTTCTTGCACAAATTGTTAGATTGAAGCACTTATCATTGGACCAAAAGTCACAACTATTAATGAAAGTGTAACTTCTTCCTTTTTAACTAGATTAAAGCTCGGCACTAAGTGGCAGGTAGGCATAAGAGGCTGCGCCAATGGGCTGGCCGAACAGTCCACTGTGAGACATTTTTTAGATGATCCGAATCCAAAAGGCAGTTCATAAGCCAACAAATGAACTTATATGCCTACTATAAACCATGATCCAAATTGTAGTATAATTGGTATAGGATAAAGCGATAGACCAATTATTATTACCAGTATGGATTGAAATTGAAATATATTTTCCAATTTCGTCGGATTTTTTTCCCAAAGCAAACATGCCCTTACTAACTAGAACTCTCAATATCATCCATTTTCCCAATGGAGTGTAGAAACCATTACATCAAGGGCCTAAAAGTGTCATATATGAAATGTCCAACTGATTGATTTCGGGAAGACAAATGTATTTCCTCTATGCTCAACACAGGAGAATGGTAGGCAGATGTGATTTGTTTCTCCTCTACAAACCAAGAGAAAGAAACTACTGAAGCCATCCTCAGAAAGAACTCATTTTAGCCATCCCTAGCATCTAAGCATCCCAGACCACTATATATATATATATATATAAGCCTCCTCTACAAACATATCAGCTAGTTATCCTAGAGGAACATGTGTGAATTATGGCTCTTGGAGAGGGAGAGAGAGAGAGAGAGAGGCTTCTGCATATTGCAAACATATAAACATAATGAATTTGTTCTATGTTTCCTTTTTTCTTCTAATTCATAACGTGATCCAGAAAGGAAATCAGGGTGGGTTAGTGTTCAACCACACCGTCAAGAGGATGCACTATACAGAATGAACATATAGACGATATATACAATCTCTCTTTCTCCGTTTGCCCTTTTTTCATTTTACAACAAAAACAAAAACACGTGCAAATGAATCAACACCCGTGTAGACAATCAAAACCTGTCAATGAGCTTAGGATCACTACCGCAGAAACGTTGGCAACTGGAATCTTCGCCAACTCCATTTGCGAACACCTCTTCACTCTCTCACTGTCTCTGTCTTCCCTACCTAACTAATTCACAGTTAAAGGAAAAAGAAGACAACCCCACAAAACCACTTCCCTCAGTAGAGACTAGTTGCATTAAATACATTTTCACTTCCCACTCCCTGTTTTTCGCTTCCCATCAGCAGAAATCGACTGCCTCTCAGTCTTGTTAAATGTTGAATTACCCCCAATAGATAGCCTCCTTGATGGTGGTGCTGGAATTAGGCTCCTACTGAAGACAAAATTCAGATTCAAAAATCTGTTAGCACATACCAAAATGACCAGCTAAGAGCATTAAGTGGATGCTTGTTTATACTGAATTAACAGGGAACTATTTTTAATCAATTTTGTCACCACCTTGTTTTGAGTATATGGTACATAGTGGGTTCGTAGTTATTATGCATGAAAACCTGAGGAATGTCTTAATGAGAATGAGAGCTTCCCTTGTTAATGGTTCAAAGAATTGGTGGAAAGCATGAAGAACTCAAATAAAAGGTTTTATGCAGCAGCAATCTGAAAGAAAAGAAAAGCAAAGCAGTTGCGAATCATGATACCTTATTTCTGGTCTCTTGGTTTGCTTTGGACTAGGCCTCTTAATTTTAGATGCCACCCCATTTGAGACGTTCATGACTTCGGGAGTGTTGAGTTGCAAAGTGAAGTCCACCTCAGAAGAATCGCTAGTTGCAGCCTCCAAGTCATCAGAATCACTGATGATAGCCATCTCATGACGATTCCTATTAACATCATGATCTTGGCTTTCTTTTCTGTTGCCTGAAAATCTGCTTACAGATTTGTCCGTGTCTATCTTTGAAGAGTCAAGTGAATATCTCTGACAGAACATCTCGGGCGACCGACTGCTATCTTCTTCCCAGCCTCTTAAATGTTTTTCATATTTGGTCACACCGTCTTGCTTATTCACCATGACCTTGTCAATCCAATTGCCAAAACCTATTTCTTTCTTGTCGTCCTGCAATCTAGGACTGCCAGCGGGTGGCCAGGGAGGTGAATTAATTAAAAAGTTTTGGAGATCAAAGCTTTGCCTTCTTACCTTTGATCCATAGTTGTTTCTGACCTGCAAGCCAGAATGAAAAATGGGAACTCTTATTCAACCAAATTTTTCATGGGCATTTTGACTTGTGAGCAACATAATAATCAAGTAATCCATATTTCGTTTCTAATTAGCAGATAAGTTGAGTCCTCCGATTTTGTCATTTCATTCTTAATATCTTAACTATCCTCACCACATTTGATTTTAGGAATCTCAGGAAATGAGGCCATCTTAAGTTAANCCCATATTTCGTTTCTAATTAGCAGATAAGTTGAGTCCTCCGATTTTCTCATTTCATTCTTAATATCTTAACTATCCTCACCACATTTGATTTTAGGAATCTCAGGAAATGAGGCCATCTTAAGTTAATTTTGGCCATATCATCTTTGTCCAAGCAAAATTAGTACCACTGCCATTGAATTACAATTACTGTCATTGCTAGTTCATTCTTGAATTGAGATACTGCCACAGCCATTTTCAGGGTTGCAGCAGACTGAAAGAAATTAAAATGAAAGGTAATTCTCAATTCAATGTTATAATACCTCTACGTTGCCAACATCCTCCATGGGTTGCATGGAATTGCCAGACATATCTCCTGCACTCTGCCAATTAGGATGTGAAGGAGAATTGCCTTCAAACATCACACCGAGTCTTTCAGCGCTGTTGGATCTGGACTGCTGAAGGTGACCTGTTCCCTCTTTTCTAGCTAAAGCCGCCTTGAGACTAGCAATCTGAAAGTGCACAATAAGCCTAATTGTCATTCGCTTTTAACATGAGTGAAGAATAACTTATAAAAATGAGAAAGGAGCTTCTTAAGAGTAGTAGGCAAAAATTAATACTTATATAACAAAACCAATGGCCTGCTGAAATTTTTGCTAATAACTATGGCTCGTATCATCAGACAAAAAAAGAAAAAAGGTTAAAAAAAATGAACAACTTGTTCTCACTAAAATTCTTAGGCAAGGAAAAAAAAAACAATAGAACCTCTCTCTGGCCCTTCTTGAAGTCACAATGCCAAACCGACAGGGTCATTAAAGAGCATAAGCACCTGTTCTTTTAACTTCCTGACATCAGGACTATCTTTATTTGCTTGAGCAACACCAAGCTCGACAGTGGACACCCGTTCAGCAAATTTAAGTGTGCTAAGTGTTTCTCCAGTAGCATCAGGATCCGGACTGATATGAACAAACATCAGCGCCTTAGCTTGCCCTCCTGATAAATTCAATGGCCAAGAACTTAATTGGAATGAAATAAACGAGCAAAGAATGCCAATGCAGACTAGAGGAGGTAAACTCTTACCAAGTGAATCTTGAAGCAACTGTGTAAGCTTACTGTTTCTATAGGGAACATGTGAATTCTTTTGCCCAAGAGAAGATATCACATCCCCTAAAGCAGAAAGAGACTTGTTGATATGTTGTGCCTCTTTTAATCTATCTCCTACCACCTCAGATTTGTCAACCCTTTCACTTCCTGCTAGATCAACCAAATGCAAACAACCGTGAAGAATTGTCCCTGATGTCAAGTCTCTTCCTCGAACATGAACCTTCACGCAACTGCAAATGTATTATAGTTCTTATAGCATGAGTATGATCATTGTCTTCAAAATAAGGCAAGTCATAGAAAATAAGGTTGTAATTTATAATTAGTAAACTATCATTTTCCCGATTTCATAAAACATACTTGAATTGCCAATTACAGTCTTGAAGGTGTAAATAAAAAGATTATGTGGTCATATTTTAACCATCTAAAAAACATGGATAAGAAAAAAACAGCAAAACTTCTACCTGTGAGAACGACTACTCCGATCGTTCATGGCTGTGGCACACACTGCACGATTTTTTAGCCCAAGGTTCACTAAATAAAGAACATCCGATGTTGATGCAACTGGTACAAGATTTGCATCTGGTACACTAATTCCATTCTGAGAACTGTTACGAATTTCTAATGTGTTTAGTAGTTAAGAAACACTGTAAGTATAACATTAATTGAACAAAAAACAATGATGCTAAAAAGTAAACAACTATTATTTAGGATATCTTTTGTTGAGACCATCTACCGCAAGGAGATCCCTAACTTGCTCATTGTAAATTTCAATCATCTGAACAGAAATATCATATACAGTGGTGTCCGTTCTTTGTTTGGAGATGAGAAATAAATCGCTTAATGCCCTGTAGTTTACTCCTAGATTTTCTTGTGCAAGATCCCTGGGTCCAGTCTGCAGATAAATTGTTGCAGATGTCAAAACCAATTAAATTGACATTCAAACATGAAAAAAAAATATGTTTAATGTATAAATTCATCTTGCCTAGGTTGCTTGGCCATGCTTGAGATATCTTACCATGGTATAAGTTTTCCCGGATCCTGTTTGACCATATGCAAATATGCACACATTGTAACCATCCAGGACAGACCGAATCAAAGGCTGGGTGTCTGAAAATACCTCTTCTACAAGAAGAAGCAAAAAGATACAAATAAGTTATGCTCGGAAGAAATTCTGAAAGGTGGGATATCCATAAGGACAAAAGCTATTTGGGAACCTTAGTGACCTTGGGTTGCAGATGGACCAAAAACTCTATTGAAAACGAATGATCTCCGTCCATCTTTTCCATACTTTATCGGGGTGGTAATCATAATGTTTCCCTCATCAATATGAGCCACAGTGCTCAAACAATTTGGTTGACCGGGCAAGAATGGTCGCACTCGACAGTACACCCTAATGCTGCCTATTTTAAACATGTGGAAGTAAGCATTCGTCGGTACTAAGAACCATCACATGTTAATACGTTACATTACGATTATAATGAAGTGTTTATGCCGCTGACAATCTTACCTTTGAGGTCTTGCACTTGATTGTATAACTTTCGGTTTTCCTCCAGAACTTTCTGATACCCTGAAGCAGCATGAGCTAGACTGTGCAGATGTTTACCTATTATGGAAACTAAACTATTGGATCACCATCGTCTATTTATGATCTCTACGACATGCAACAATTTGATATGAAATTACACCTAGCTTGTTGACCTCCTCTTGATATTCCTTTTGCAGACATTCCATATCAGCTTTTGCAATATGAAGAGTGTGTTTCAGTACCTGTACAATGAGCATCAGTTCACTAATCACTCCCATGTAACAAGTTATGGATTTATGTGGTCATCCACACATCATACTACTTAAGAGTACCTGTATTCCTCTTTGCTGTTGTTCAACCAAGATCTGCTGCTTTGAAACCTGTCCTTTTGATCCCTCATCAAAAGTATCCTTTTTATTATAAGTTTGCCCTTTTACTATCTGAGAGGTTCCTTTGTCTCCCACCTCAATTGTTTAATACACGAAAAATATGCCATGAAATCAGAAGTGTATGTCATGCAGTTGCATTTATAATTCACACAAAATAGACATGCATGCCAACATTATCTAAACATGCCGATTTATTGCTTGCATTTGGGATCTCTTTATTGTAAATATAAAACCGCACCTTTATATCCCCAGAAGCAGATTTTGGGAGAACCTTAGAATAAGAGACATCCGTATTTTTTGGAGTTGTTTTCATCTGTTAAATTGACAGAACACAATGTGCAAAACAATAAGAAAACTTTTAAGGACACATTTTCTGACAGCTATTCTGTTGCAAGACAAGAAAAATCACTTTCTATCTATTGTGGAGAAAACAAGGAGTAAGCAATTAACATAGTGAACAGGTCAGCAAAGAGCTTTGCATGGCAGAATTTATTGCTGTGTTGAGAGAGTGAAAAGCATATTGACAAATACATCTGCTTACCTGTTCCGTTTGGCTTGCTAACCGATGCTCAAATTCCTCCATAACTTTTCTTAGCATATTCTCTACAATCTGTAATTAAAGAGAGTGATTTCTTACATTCAGAACAGTTTATTTGTAATCAACAGAATCAAGGAATATTCTAGTCAAACGAGGATAAGAAGCGCCATGGTTCACTACATTGACCAAATTTAGGCCTACAGTTGAAAGTGTAATGTAGACATTACTAAAACCATAGGAAGAAGTGTTGAATCAGATGAACATTTTTAATTAATTGCATCCACCGGTGCCATAAAACATGTTCTCTGTGGGAGGTGATTATTATTGTTATATGTTCTCCACTTTGTGTAACAAATGTAATGTCCGATCCCCTTACTATGCACAACCATATGGCGACTTCACGAAAGCTTCCATCCTAAGTGGGAAAAGTAAAGATAATTTTGCAAATTTGACAAGCTTTAAGAGAACTTACTACTGGAATTTCTTCTTGTTTCTTGTCCAAAAGAATTTCATGGACACGCATGTTCAAGGAGCTAGGGTTACCCTGTAAATTATAATCCAAAAAGACTAAAGAGTCATTCGTCTAGCTCTACAAAGAGTACAAAGAAAAGTAAAACAGGATCACTAACCATTTCATCAAGGTCATTCCCAAGATCACTGCTCAAGACTGGATCACTAAACAAACTATCCATAGATTTCTCACTGATTGATGAGGTCCTTGAAATGGAACGCATAAATGGCTCAGAATTTTTTCTTACAAATTGCTTACTGGAGCAAGGGGGTTTCAGATTTCCACCAAATTTCCATGATCCATTTCCACCTCCTTGTTTCCAGTCACTGTATGATTTCAGTTCTAGTACACAATTTACTATTCTTGAAGATTTCCCTCCCTAAAATTCAGAACATGGAAGATAATTGGCACAAAAGAAATGCAACTTTTAGAATGCAGTTCATCATGCAACATATGAATTTAGACAAGAATTTTCTAGTGGCAGCAAATCTCATCCACATACCTGTTCCAAATCAGAGGCTTCAAAGGTCGGAAGCCCCATTTCCTCCGCAGCGACGAGGAAGTTTCTTACATTTTCGAAATACTGGTATGCAGACAAGGCTGCCCCATCAGGAATAACTACAGATTCAGAAGGTGCTTCAACTACCTAAAAGCAAACTGACTAATTAGGGCAGTAACAAATTGAATAATAGATGATAAGGAAGAGGGAAAAAAAAATAAAATAACAGTAACTCAATTAAATCAGGGAATTGAGAACCCTACTTTAGGCACAGCATCAGGTCGAATCTTGTTGAGAACATTGCAAAGGATAATCCCACTTCTCAACCCGAGCCTGAATTCTTCTTCTGATGGCTCAGCTGGAAAATCTTTGGCTCCAACAACTCCAACTACCTTTCTTAGCCACCTGGCTGCTTCATATCTTCTCAAGGCTGAAATAAAAGAGCCCAGGCTTATGAATTCTTAAAAGCAAAATCGAGGCCAGAAAAACCCAAAGTTCTTGTACCAACATCGCTGATGACACATATTCACCAGTAAATTCTCCAAGGCAGTTCTCCCATTTGTATTTCAAGAAGTAAAAAGAGGGTGTTTTATTGGTAAAAAATGTACAAGAACCCAACCAGTTCATGCACATTAGGATATCAGAAGTATATCATTCGAAATTCAATTTAACGTCAAACAATATGCACCGAAATCCACAGACTCCAATCGTAATTCGGATGGATATTAAAACGAGAGAGAGAGAAAAAAAAAAGAAAAGAAAAATATGTGAATATGTGGAAAAAAACAAAGAACGATCAAGATAGTGTACACTTTTATATTTCAGAAAGGCAAAAGAAAAGGATGGACTTTATTGGCAAATTAAGGACAAGAACCCCAGAAGTTCATACACACTAAAAATTGAAAGTATATGATTAAAGGCCTCGAATTGTTGTCAAAATAAATATTCACCAAAAATAAAAAATAAAAAAAACTCCAATCATAATTCGGATAGATATTTAAACAAGATAGAGAAAACAACAGAAAAAATGCGCAAATATGAGGGGAAAAACAAAGAAAGATCAAGAAAGAACAATCATACAAGCTTCCTCCGCTTTTCTTGATGCCAAATCCATATCACTCAATCGTTTCCCATGCTGCTGAAGAACATTTTCCACGACAGAAGCGACAGAAAAATGCAATCTCCCCTCCATCTCCATTACTATACAACACCAAGGTAGACAGAGGAAGAAATCTGACCGTTGAACAATTCAAAATTCAAGCTTCCAGCATTTAAGATCAAACCGCCAAGAACTCAATCTTTTACTTCACAAAGAACACAATATCGATTTAGATTCTGAAGAGAATGATAACGAGGGTGTGTTAATATATAAAGGGAAGCTGTTGGGATATGAGTTTGCACTGAGAAGTAGGGTTTAGAAGGCAAGATCTATGGAGAATATAGAAAGAAACAGGGAAGAGAGAAGTTACAGAAAGAGGAGAGAGAGAAAGAAAACTGGTTTGATTCTACACTCTCTCCCCTGCCATGGCCATTTTTTGCTTTCTCTCTGTCTATTTGAATCCAACAAGCTTTCTTTCTTTTCTGTATACCGAAGCTCCTTCCGAGTCACCCGGCACGGGCCCCTGACTTACATCTTAACGGGCAATGGCCGATTTTAACGGTCTGTCTATGGTGCAGCTTTTCTTGTTCCAATTTTGCCCATTAGTTAGTTATACAAGGCATGTCAAGCGTGTCGGAGGGGTGGATTCGTGGGTTTGTGTAAAAAAAATAATATATATTTTCCTTATTATTATTAATGTGAAAATTTTAGTCATATTTCTTTTTAGTTTATTATATCTTGAAAGATATATTCTTTATTTTTTAAATCTTCACTAACACCCTTTATTAGATTAATGATATTAATTAAAATATAATTTTATTAAATTATCTATCATATGTTTTTAGAAAAACTTCATCATAAGAAATTTTTCATTTATACCCCCTCTAGATACACATATCTTTAATAAAATTCTCTTTATTTTTTAAATTTTTTATGTATTAAAATTTGAACTTATTAAAATTTATTTTTTATGTATTAAAATTCGAGTTAATTAAAAATTATATTTTTTTACGTATTAAAATTTGAGTTGTTTAAAATTCGATTCGAGCAAATTAAAATTTATTTTTAATCAGCTTAAATAATAGTTTAATTAACTCGCATTGAATTTTAATAAGTCTGAATTTTGATATATAAAAAATAACAAATTTTCATTGACTTAAATTTTAGTACATAAAAAATAAATTTTAATTGACTTGAATCGATTTTTAATTGACACAAATTTTAATAAATAAAAAAATACAAATTTTAATCGATTCGAATCAAATTTTAATTGATGCTAGAAACTCAAGTAAAGCTTAAATCGGTTCGAATTTTAATACGTAAAAAAAATTAATAGGTACAAATTTTAATACATAAAAAAAATTAAATTGGCTCAAATTTTAATACGTAGAAAAAAGAAATTTAATATGTAGAAAAATATATTTTAATAGACTATAATTTTAATCGAAATTTATGTAGAGAGATTATTTGGAATTTATGTAGGGCAATTTTGGTATTTTAGATGAATTGTTTTTTTTGTTAGAAATATTGGTTTAACGATAGGGGGTGTCAGCAATATTTAAATATAAATTATAAAAGGTGTCAGTTATGTTTGAAATAATAGAGGGAGTTTTATTGAAAATATGTTTAGGAGTGTGAATGATAATTACCCTTTATAAATTAGTGTTAAACGAATCATGTCATATCAAATTTGTGCTATATATAAATTAAATATAACAAGTATATAAATGAGACATATAATATATTTTTTTTAATTAGTTTTACATTTATTAATTGTCTCGTGTTAGATCCATACATTTACGAAACAGATGATTTAAAAAGAATTTAAATCCTTTAATTTTATGTCATGTTTGTGTTGCGTTAACGAAACGTACTATATTTACTATATTTTGATAGTAAATAATCCATAAGCTACCAGNCGATTCGAGCAAATTAAAATTTATTTTTAATCAGCTTAAATAATAGTTTAATTAACTCGCATTGAATTTTAATCAGTCTGAATTTTGATATATAAAAAATAACAAATTTTCATTGACTTAAATTTTAGTACATAAAAAATAAATTTTAATCGACTTGAATCGATTTTTAATTGACACAAATTTTAATAAATAAAAAAATACAAATTTTAATCGATTCGAATCAAATTTTAATTGATGCTAGCAACTCAAGTAAAGCTTAAATCGGTTCGAATTTTAATATGTAATAAAAATTAATAGGTACAAATTTTAATACATAAAAAAAATTAAATCGGCTCAAATTTTAATACGTAAAAAAACGAAATTTAATATGTAGAAAAATATATTTTAATAGACTATAATTTTAATCGAAATTTATGTAGAGAGATTATTTGGAATTTATGTAGGGCAATTTTGGTATTTTAGATGAATTTTTTTTTTGTTAGAAATATTGGTTTAACAATAGGGGGTGTCAGCAATATTTAAATATAAATTATAAAAGGTGTCAGTTATGTTTGAAATAATAGAGAGAGTTTTATTGAAAATATGTTTAGGAGTGTGAATAATAATTACCCTTTATAAATTAGTGTTAAACGAATTGTGTCATATCAAATTTGTGTTATATATAAATTAAATATAACAAGTATATAAATGGGACATAAAATATATTTTTTTGATTAGTTTTACATTTATTAGTCGTCTCGTGTTAGATTCATACATTTACGAAACAAATGATTTAAAAAGAATTTAAATCCTTTAATTTTATATCATGTTTGTGTTGCGCTAACGAAACGTACTATATTTACTATATTTTGATAGTAAATAATCCATAAGCTACCAGATACGCAAGTTTGCAACTGATATGGGATACAAGAGCGGTTCAATTGTTTTTAACACAATTTACACTCTAGTTAGTCACTTACCCAATACCATATACACAAAAGTTAGGTCCTTTCGAAGTGGATTGTGGACTATAAGTTTATAATGTCTGAGACTATCTGATTATGTGCATCTGCTGTTAAGTAAGTGAGTAACTTGTACGCAAATTATGCATGTGTTGTGTTCGAAAAAAAAAAAGGATAAAGAATCCATAGAGAATCTGTTTTATTTGACTAATTGGGTGACTGTTGCTTGCATGAATCTACTGAGGCTTATTTCTTAAAAGGAAAAAATGGTAAGGAAATCTGAATCTAGGTATTTGTAAATTGTATATTTATTTCTCATACTATTGTATTCATTTTTTTTTAACTGAACAACTCAGTCACGCAATCCGCATGTATTGATTAGGTGATCGAACAAACAATGAGACATAAACTCACATGTTCGAGTTCAAGTCATCGGGATGCATAAAATTAGATTTTAACACGTGGTTTGGGAATGATCTTATGGATTCAAATTTTGCGTCGTAGCTGTTAGTCCAAAAAACACGGGGCTATGAATAGTTCCTATTACCATGGCAAAAGTCACTTACAAAGGGAGAACAAGAAGCTAGAAAGCACATATATAAATATAGGAAACAATGATATGGTATTTATAAAAGAATTAGTTATTATTTGTGCCTGAGGTACAGAGTAATAAAAAAAATATCAACAATAAATATAATTGTATTCACATTTAAAATTAAATCATAAATATAGAGGAAAGAAAGATGAATTTAAACATTGGTTATAGTAGGAGTGAGTGATGATAGTGATGGTGGTGGTGAAGTTGGTGATGGTCGTGAGGGGTGGTGGTGAGGCAATAGGGGTAGCGATAGTAGGGGTGATGGTTGGACAGTGACGGTGGTGGTAAGGTGGTGTTGGGGTGGAGGTGACGGTTGAGGTGGTGTTGGGGTGGAGGTGACGGTTGTAGTGGTGATGGTGGTGGTGGAAGGTAGTGGGGATGGTGGTGGTCAGGCAGTAGGGGGTGGTGGTGGGGTGGCGGTAGTAGTAATGGTGATGGTGGTGATAGTGAGGGCACTGGTAGTAATAGAGGTTGTTGTAACAGCGGTGGTGGGGGGTGGCGGCGACGGTTGTAAGACAGTGGCGGTGGTGGGGTGGTGGATTGACAATGGTGATGGTGGTGGGGTGGTGGCAACAGTAGTGATGGTAAGGGGTGGTATGATGACGATAGCGATGGTGGTTGTAAGGGGCGAGAGGCGGTGGTAGTAGTGATGGTGGTGAGATGACAATAGTGGAGGTGGTAGTGGTAGTGGTGATGATGGTGGGGGGTAGTTTGGTGGTGGGGTGGGTGGCAGTGGTGGCGGTAATGGTAATTTTGGTGGGGGTGGTGGTGGTAGTGGTGATGGTAGTGGTGGTGGGGCGGTGAAGGTGATGGTGGTAGTAGTGGTGGTGAGGTGGTTCCAAACACCTATTTTTTTTAAAAAATATTTATGAGAAATTATAAGTAATAAAAACACTTTTAAAAGTCATCACAAACACACCCTTAGGGACCTATTTTTCCGATTAAATTTAGAGTGTTAATATTAGCCATCGGATTAACTTTAAAGAAAAATTAAAAAATATTTTCACCGCGAATAATAAAAGTCATGTTATTTATTATTTGATATTTGAATTGTATTGTACTTTATTATATAGATTAAAGACAGATTCGGTTAGGATAGGTATATAATAGAAAAAATTTCAATATTTTTCTACAATTTGATGAAAATTTATAATTTTCAATAATTTTTTTAACAACAATACCAAAAATTAATAAATTTTGACTTTTGAGGAAGTATAGATCGTCTCATTATGATAATTACAACAAAGAGAAGTTATTAATTAAAGGAATGAGAACTAGCATTTAACTAGTTAATTTAGTTAGAAGTAATTGTTATCAAGACATATGTTATAGTTAAATCATTGTATACTCGTTTGATCTATAATAAAAAATAATACATAAGAAACACTCATACGCCTTCAAAGTTCTATGAAATTTTTATTTATGTGTTACCCTGTATGTAAATTCAAAAGAAAAATAAAAAGATTAATTTTAATTTAATCTAGTAATAATATAATATTAAATTTGAATGACATTATAGCAACCCAATTTTAATTTTAATTAATCTCGACCTGGTCACTATTGCCATTTAACAATTAATATTAGGTAGTAATGAATATCATGTAATAGGTGATATTATTTTTAACAAGTTAAGTATTAAAAATGCAATGACTTTATTATCCTTACAAACTTATAGTCACACTTTTATATAAAAATTACACATTATGTAAATTCTTACCCTCAATATTTGTTTTCTCATTTTTAATTTTTTTTTTTTGGAAGGGGGAGGGAGAGAGAGAAAGAGACTTGAATCCTTAACCTAAAGAAGACAAAATTTTTATAAGGTAAGAAGTACTACCATGCACTATTACTTAATCTAAACATAAATTTGGTATTATAATTATAGATTTATATATTATCTCAACCTTAATTCAAACTTGTTATACAAAGATAAAATTAAATAGTACTCTTGTTAACGTATGAATTGAATATGAATTATTTACTCAATTTCTTTCTTTATTTGTACCTAAACAAAACATGCCTTTATGGATCGAATCTAGAATGATGAGAAGTCATCATCTTATCCACTCCTTTTCAAAACGAGGGAAGGACTGTCTACCTATGTCACATGAAAGAAGGGTAGCCAACTAAAACATTGCTGTATATTTTCCGACAATTAGGAAGATAGTCATATTCCAGATAGAGATAGCTATAGCTTTTAACAGCAGATATTAACCTAGTCTTGTAGGTCAAAATCACAAACCAACCAAAAAGACTTTAAAAAACACCCTTATTTCCAATTGAAAAGAAATTTGGAAAAAGTTGATTTTCTTTTAGTTTTCTACTACTTTCAAGGGACATAAAAGAGACCATAGATATAAAAAAAAAACTAAATCCAAAAGAATCACATCATTGTAAAACTTGGGGAGAGTGATATGTATACGATCTTATCACATACGCAAAAAGTCTATTTCTGTGACTCACCGTGATATTCAAGTCACAACAAAATAATCTAATAGCTAACCCAAAGTATGACCTCAAATTTTGAAGGATCTAAAAGAGGTAGCACATAAAAAAAATGTTCCATTGGAAAGTGTTATTGGGAGGATGCATTTAAAAATCTCAAAAATGAAACATGAACGCAATACAAGGATTGAATAGGGGACCTTGCACATCTCTGTACACGAAAAGGAAGACCAAAATTTTGACCGCCACTTAGCTCTAGCAAATGAAGACATGACCTTATCTTTATACCACTCTAACCTAAACACATGATAAGAATAGGATCTTTTGAGGACAACACATTTTGGAGCACATGATATATAGGATCATTCCATACTTTAAGCAAGACTTTTTTGAAAAAGAAAAAAGTGATACCCCATGCAAAACACTCAAGTTTACGTAGGATTTGAGAGATACAATTGTAGACAATTTTATCCCCTATTTTTGGGAGGATAATTTCATAACTCAATATGTGCAGTATATTGAGAGGTACAAGTGGTAGACAGTTGTCTCCTATTTTTCAGAGGTTAATTCTCAAACTCAATATGTGTATTATTTATAAGACTTCTATTACATTATTCTTTTGTCGTTTATAAATTAGAGAGTCGGAGCAGAATGCCTAAATATTTTTCTCAATCGGGAAGTAAAAGAATTTCTTTGAAAAGGACGGCTGGGGAGTGTTTCAAAGAGGCAGCCCCCAAGGTACTTAAAGAGATGATATTATACATTTGGAGTAAGATATCAAAGAAAATAATGAGACTGGATAAGACAATCATGTGCAATTGCACATGATATAATTCCTGAAAGGAATAATATAAATTTAAAAATAATTTGATTCCTTATTCCAGGATTTATTTATGTTTAATATAAATCAAACCCCTAAATTTAAAGAGAAGATTTAGAGTTATCTCTTGAAACGTGCTTTTAATAATCTTTAAGCTTTCTCAAAAAATTTGAATCTTCAAATTTGAATTCGATCTTTGTCCCAAGTCTCACAATTGTTTTGCCTCTATCATATCCGCACGAATTGATAAACTTGAATGATCTACCTCAACTTTTGATGACTAGTAGTAATAGAGAATGTTGGGTGGATTTTCTTGTACTAGCATGTGACACTTGAAAATCTGNGACTGTTGCTTGCATGAATCTACTGAGGCTTATTTCTTAAAAGGAAAAAATGGTAAGGAAATCTGAATCTAGGTATTTGTAAATTGTATATTTATTTCTCATACTATTGTATTCATTTTTTTTTAACTGAACAACTCAGTCACGCAATCCGCATGTATTGATTAGGTGATCGAACAAACAATGAGACATAAACTCACATGTTCGAGTTCAAGTCATCGGGATGCATAAAATTAGATTTTAACACGTGGTTTGGGAATGATCTTATGGATTCAAATTTTGCGTCGTAGCTGTTAGTCCAAAAAACACGGGGCTATGAATAGTTCCTATTACCATGGCAAAAGTCACTTACAAAGGGAGAACAAGAAGCTAGAAAGCACATATATAAATATAGGAAACAATGATATGGTATTTATAAAAGAATTAGTTATTATTTGTGCCTGAGGTACAGAGTAATAAAAAAAATATCAACAATAAATATAATTGTATTCACATTTAAAATTAAATCATAAATATAGAGGAAAGAAAGATGAATTTAAACATTGGTTATAGTAGGAGTGAGTGATGATAGTGATGGTGGTGGTGAAGTTGGTGATGGTCGTGAGGGGTGGTGGTGAGGCAATAGGGGTAGCGATAGTAGGGGTGATGGTTGGACAGTGACGGTGGTGGTAAGGTGGTGTTGGGGTGGAGGTGACGGTTGAGGTGGTGTTGGGGTGGAGGTGACGGTTGTAGTGGTGATGGTGGTGGTGGAAGGTAGTGGGGATGGTGGTGGTCAGGCAGTAGGGGGTGGTGGTGGGGTGGCGGTAGTAGTAATGATGATGGTGGTGATAGTGAGGGCACTGGTAGTAATAGAGGTTGTTGTAACAGCGGTGGTGGGGGGTGGCGGCGACGGTGGTAAGACAGTGGCGGTGGTGGGGTGGTGGATTGACAATGGTGATGGTGGTGGGGTGGTGGCAACAGTAGTGATGGTAAGGGGTGGTATGATGACGATAGCGATGGTGGTTGTAAGGGGCGAGAGGCGGTGGTAGTAGTGATGGTGGTGAGATGACAATAGTGGAGGTGGTAGTGGTAGTGGTGATGATGGTGGGGGGTAGTTTGGTGGTGGGGTGGGTGGCAGTGGTGGCGGTAATGGTAATTTTGGTGGGGGTGGTGGTGGTAGTGGTGATGGTAGTGGTGGTGGGGCGGTGAAGGTGATGGTGGTAGTAGTGGTGGTGAGGTGGTTCCAAACACCTATTTTTTTTAAAAAATATTTATGAGAAATTATAAGTAATAAAAACACTTTTAAAAGTCATCACAAACACACCCTTAGGGACCTATTTTTCCGATTAAATTTAGAGTGTTAATATTAGCCATCGGATTAACTTTAAAGAAAAATTAAAAAATATTTTCACCGCGAATAATAAAAGTCATGTTATTTATTATTTGATATTTGAATTGTATTGTACTTTATTATATAGATTAAAGACAGATTCGGTTAGGATAGGTATATAATAGAAAAAATTTCAATATTTTTCTATAATTTGATGAAAATTTATAATTTTCAATAATTTTTTTAACAACAATACCAAAAATTAATAAATTTTGACTTTTGAGGAAGTATAGATCGTCTCATTATGATAATTACAACAAAGAGAAGTTATTAATTAAAGGAATGAGAACTAGCATTTAACTAGTTAATTTAGTTAGAAGTAATTGTTATCAAGACATATGTTATAGTTAAATCATTGTATACTCGTTTGATCTATAATAAAAAATAATACATAAGAAACACTCATACGCCTTCAAAGTTCTATGAAATTTTTATTTATGTGTTACCCTGTATGTAAATTCAAAAGAAAAAGAAAAAGATTAATTTTAATTTAATCTAGTAATAATATAATATTAAATTTGAATGACATTATAGCAACCCAATTTTAATTTTAATTAATCTCGACCTGGTCACTATTGCCATTTAACAATTAATATTAGGTAGTAATGAATATCATGTAATAGGTGATATTATTTTTAACAAGTTAAGTATTAAAAATGCAATGACTTTATTATCCTTACAAACTTATAGTCACACTTTTATATAAAAATTACACATTATGTAAATTCTTACCCTCAATATTTGTTTTCTCATTTTTAATTTTTTTTTTTTGGAAGGGGGAGGGAGAGAGAGAAAGAGACTTGAATCCTTAACCTAAAGAAGACAAAATTTTTATAAGGTAAGAAGTACTACCATGCACTATTACTTAATCTAAACATAAATTTGGTATTATAATTATAGATTTATATATTATCCCAACCTTAATTCAAACTTGTTATACAAAGATAAAATTAAATAGTACTCTTGTTAACGTATGAATTGAATATGAATTATTTACTCAATTTCTTTCTTTATTTGTACCTAAACAAAACATGCCTTTATGGATCGAATCTAGAATGATGAGAAGTCATCATCTTATCCACTCCTTTTCAAAACGAGGGAAGGACTGTCTACCTATGTCACATGAAAGAAGGGTAGCCAACTAAAACATTGCTGTATATTTTCCGACAATTAGGAAGATAGTCATATTCCAGATAGAGATAGCTATAGCTTTTAACAGCAGATATTAACCTAGTCTTGTAGGTCAAAATCACAAACCAACCAAAAAGACTTTAAAAAACACCCTTATTTCCAATTGAAAAGAAATTTGGAAAAAGTTGATTTTCTTTTAGTTTTCTACTACTTTCAAGGGACATAAAAGAGACCATAGATATAAAAAAAAAACTAAATCCAAAAGAATCACATCATTGTAAAACTTGGGGAGAGTGATATGTATACGATCTTATCACATACGCAAAAAGTCTATTTCTGTGACTCACCGTGATATTCAAGTCACAACAAAATAATCTAATAGCTAACCCAAAGTATGACCTCAAATTTTGAAGGATCTAAAAGAGGTAGCACATAAAAAAAATGTTCCATTGGAAAGTGTTATTGGGAGGATGCATTTAAAAATCTCAAAAATGAAACATGAACGCAATACAAGGATTGAATAGGGGACCTTGCACATCTCTGTACACGAAAAGGAAGACCAAAATTTTGACCGCCACTTAGCTCTAGCAAATGAAGACATGACCTTATCTTTATACCACTCTAACCTAAACACATGATAAGAATAGGATCTTTTGAGGACAACACATTTTGGAGCACATGATATATAGGATCATTCCATACTTTAAGCAAGACTTTTTTGAAAAAGAAAAAAGTGATACCCCATGCAAAACACTCAAGTTTACGTAGGATTTGAGAGATACAATTGTAGACAATTTTATCCCCTATTTTTGGGAGGATAATTTCATAACTCAATATGTGCAGTATATTGAGAGGTACAAGTGGTAGACAGTTGTCTCCTATTTTTCAGAGGTTAATTCTCAAACTCAATATGTGTATTATTTATAAGACTTCTATTACATTATTCTTTTGTCGTTTATAAATTAGAGAGTCGGAGCAGAATGCCTAAATATTTTTCTCAATCGGGAAGTAAAAGAATTTCTTTGAAAAGGACGGCTGGGGAGTGTTTCAAAGAGGCAGCCCCCAAGGTACTTAAAGAGATGATATTATACATTTGGAGTAAGATATCAAAGAAAATAATGAGACTGGATAAGACAATCATGTGCAATTGCACATGATATAATTCCTGAAAGGAATAATATAAATTTAAAAATAATTTGATTCCTTATTCCAGGATTTATTTATGTTTAATATAAATCAAACCCCTAAATTTAAAGAGAAGATTTAGAGTTATCTCTTGAAACGTGCTTTTAATAATCTTTAAGCTTTCTCAAAAAATTTGAATCTTCAAATTTGAATTCGATCTTTGTCCCAAGTCTCACAATTGTTTTGCCTCTATCATATCCGCACGAATTGATAAACTTGAATGATCTACCTCAACTTTTGATGACTAGTAGTAATAGAGAATGTTGGGTGGATTTTCTTGTACTAGCATGTGACACTTGAAAATCCGGGGGTCTTTTCTTAACCCGTTGATCACCCATCAACCCTTGGAATACCCATTGATACCATATAACCCAATACCATGTCGTTACACCCCATTCATCGGGATCTTAACAAAACAAAATTCGGGCAATCTCCTTTNTGGGGGTCTTTTCTTAACCCGTTGATCACCCATCAACCCTTGGAATACCCATTGATACCATATAACCCAATACCACGTCGTTACACCCCATTCATCGGGATCTTAACAAAACAAAATTCGGGCAATCTCCTTTGCATGAGAGTGTTTGCCAATACATAATTTGTGCATACATAAACCTATGACCATTCCAAGGTCCAAATCCCAAGTCTCGGACTTAAAATTTAACCATGTATCATCCAAAGAAAAGAGCTCAAGATATGAAGGCTCAGAAGCATTGCAGTTCAAAATTCAATTTTTGGGAAGGGGTACCTATACCTTTGATGAGGAGTACTGATACTTGAGCTCTCTGGAAGTTAGGTACCGGTACTTGTAAGACTTGATACGATACCTGGGTCCACTGTCAATGGGGTATTGGTATATGTGAGCATAGGTACCGATATTTGGGTCCACTGGAAGTTAAGTACATGTGAGGTACCGGTACCTAGGGCCCAGATTATCCAAATTTCCCATATTTCAACTTTTAACCAACAAACTCATACAATATCCTTTCATAATGAGATTACATATCAAACCATGACGTACCCTTACAAGCCTTTCTCAAAATACAAGTTTTGTGTTACAAAATGTACAAGGCCAAAAAGCTAATATTTATTCACAACTTGGCTCTATCCTCAAAGCGGGTCCATAGGAGGGCCTTCAATGCGAGCTTATCCAACACTTGAAAAATGTTCCCACATAGGGTGAGCTGAAGCCTAGTAGGGTATCTCATATGGAGAATACCTCTCAATCCCAATGTATATGATATGAATGCACATTAACATATCAACCATATATCGCAACATATATATATATATATATATCTCATGAATGTCCAAACTTCGAACCCCCTTCCAGGTTCCTATACACGACACATGATATTATGCCATAACATGAATCGGGCATTCCAAGCCCTTGACATTGATGCTATGCATACAATGACCATTCATCAACTCTAGTGTCTTTCTTGGGCAGGTAATTTTTGGACATCACGCCAATGGTCTACCAAATCGACATGGTGTTTGAGGGCATGAAACCTCTGGTTTAGAGTACACTAACACACTTTTCCAAAATTTCACCACAAGGCAAGTGAGTGAACCAAGTAACCGAGTCTTACACTCGAGGGAGAATCTATCCCTTCTTGCTGTACCTGACGTAATTTTTCTATGCAATGTTCGTGCAACTCAATTGGACCTTGACCCAAATTTCTCGAGTCCACTCATTAACTCACCATATGATGATTGACCAACTCATGCATCCACACACTCACACTCATACCAATGCCAATAAATGTAGTGCAACCTGTGCATATGCAATGTAATGTACATTTGCCATTTCCAATTCATCATAAGCTAACTATGACATGTGAGCATATGACAATATCCCATAAACATCAAAATGTCTATTATATTATAAGGCGTATAATAACATCCCGTAACATCACTAAGCATGTTTTAGCATTTTTAATTCAAATAACACACTTGAACATCTATAAGTATTTTATCAAACACCTTTAAAGCACAAATGTAAACACATAGCATGCCAATACATATTACACATAATTCACATGTTCAAGCCCAAATCAAGTAGACATAAGCATAACATGTTCTTCAAATTACACAAACATCTAACTAGTTACCTAGTAGCTATGTGAATGTTCTACATAGTCATACCCATACCATATACATAATTGAAATTGAAAGTAATCCTAAATAGGAGAAAACCCTCACCTCTTGAATTTAATCAAGGAGGAAAACCTCCAAGCACACCCAAGAAATTTTCCTCCAAGCCCTAGCTCCCAACACCCTTGATTTTCGAAAATGGTAGAAAATAAGTTTTGTTGGCATTGATGCGTAAGCCTCGTCGAGTAGAACAACTTTAAGTCTCGACCCGAAGCAATCCAACGGTTGGATCTTTGTAGATCAGAGAAGAAAGGTCGAAGAACTTTGAGAGCTTTTCCTTCTCTCTCTCTCTCTCTCTCTCTTACTCTTAATTGGAATGCAAGCCAAGAATGAGAGAAAAATCTAATTTTTTCCCCTTTATATACTCCTTGAATGCTTGGCTCACAATGCGCCACACTTCCCAATTTATCTGGTCTAATTTTATTCTGAATCAATTAAATCTCGTATCGTATTAAGTTTAGTGTATTTTTATTAAACTAAATTTAAATTATTTTTTGGGTCCCGTGAATAAAATCTGATCGCTTTTATTTTAGTTGTGNGGCCAATAAATGTAGTGCAACCTGTGCATATGCAATGTAATGTACATTTGTCATTTCCAATTCATCATAAGCTAACTATGACATGTGAGCATATGACAATATCCCATANTGCCAATAAATGTAGTGCAACCTGTGCATATGCAATGTAATGTACATTTGCCATTTCCAATTCATCATAAGCTAACTATGACATGTGAGCATATGACAATATCCCATAAACATCAAAATGTCTATTATATTATAAGGCGTATAATAACATCCCGTAACATCACTAAGCNTAAACATCAAAATGTCTATTATATCATAAGGCGTATAATAACATCCCGTAACATCACTAAGCATGTTTTAGCATTTTTAATTCAAATAACACACTTGAACATCTATAAGTATTTTATCAAACACCTTTAAAGCACAAATGTAAACACATAGCATGCCAATACATATTACACATAATTCACATGTTCAAGCCCAAATCAAGTAGACATAAGCATAACATGTTCTTCAAATTACACAAACATCTAACTAGTTACCTAGTAGCTATGTGAATGTTCTACATAGTCATACCCATACCATATACATAATTGAAATTGAAAGTAATCCTAAATAGGAGAAAACCCTCACCTCTTGAATTTAATCAAGGAGGAAAACCTCCAAGCACACCCAAGAAATTTTCCTCCAAGCCTTAGCTCCCAACACCCTTGATTTTCGAAAATGGTAGAAAATAAGTTTTGTTGGCATTGATGCGTAAGCCTCGTCGAGTAGAACAACTTTAAGTCTCGACCCGAAGCAATCCAACGGTTGGATCTTTGTAGATCAGAGAAGAAAGGTCGAAGAACTTTGAGAGCTTTTCCTTCTCTCTCTCTCTCTCTCTCTCTTACTCTTAATTGGAATGCAAGCCAAGAATGAGAGAAAAATCTAATTTTTTCCCCTTTATATACTCCTTGAATGCTTGGCTCACAATGCGCCACACTTCCCAATTTATCTGGTCTAATTTTATTCTGAATCAATTAAATCTCGTATCGTATTAAGTTTAGTGTATTTTTATTAAACTAAATTTAAATTATTTTTTGGGTCCCGTGAATAAAATCTGATCGCTTTTATTTTAGTTGTGCGACGCTAGATCGTCTCATAAAATATGAAAAATTCGATTGTCTCGAAATTCAACAAAAACTGATTGGATAATTAAATTTCACAATACGAATTTAATAGTGAGGTTTATTTTGTCATCTAAGTTCTAAAAACATTTGGGTTTTCTACCTGCACCATAATAATTAATTAATGTTTTACCCTTTTTAATTAAGTTCTAATTTTTCCTGGGTTTTACAAGTAAGAGAGAGTTGTTATCTCATCTATACACCTCCTATATTAAGGTATTTATAGAGCCTTAGAAGCCTCTAATCCTAGTTTGGGTGTAGTTGCAATTATCTCATAATTACATGTAACCCCTTTATTAACTATTAATTATAATAACGTCTCTAATTAACTCTTAATTAGGTTTCACCCTAATTAAATCTTAATTGGTTTTCTCTCCTTTATCCTTTAGTTTTCAATCAATTTGATTATGTGTGACCCTATAGATTCAAGCATACCCAGTTGTAGGCATTCAATACTAACTACAAGTAGCATCTCAAATTATAACTCTTTCTAATTTAGCTTGAATTAAAACTCTTCTAATTCCCCCTTTATGAAGAACAATTAATTTTACTAATCATGAGTGACACCTTGCAACATATCATGATCAACCTCCGGATAGCACAAAGAAGGTAAAGAACTCATTTAGTCTATAGTTAGCATGCAATTCAATCCTTCTATCACACAATGCCCCAATTGAATTACTACACTATGGAATTACATCAAACCTCTAACTCAATTTTATGTGTTCGATCTTAGGACTATGACACCTAATCATCAATTAGAAACTCTTTTTTTAATTGTCATTCTGTCTTGGCCGTAGATTCCTTGAGTCATACCCTAAAGATCACATAGANATTACATGTAACCCCTTTATTAACTATTAATTATAATAACGTCTCTAATTAACTCTTAATTAGGTTTCACCCTAATTAAATCTTAATTAGGTTTCACCCTAATTAAATCTTAATTGGTTTTCTCTCCTTTATCCTTTAGTTTTCAATCAATTTGATTATGTGTGACCCTATAGATTCAAGCATACCCAGTTGTAGGCATTCAATACTAACTACAAGTAGCATCTCAAATTATAACTCTTTCTAATTTAGCTTGAATTAAAACTCTTCTAATTCCCCCTTTATGAAGAACAATTAATTTTACTAATCATGAGTGACACCTTGCAACATATCATGATCAACCTCCGGATAGCACAAAGAAGGTAAAGAACTCATTTAGTCTATAGTTAGCATGCAATTCAATCCTTCTATCACACAATGCCCCAATTGAATTACTACACTATGGAATTACATCAAACCTCTAACTCAATTTTATGTGTTCGATCTTAGGACTATGACACCTAATCATCAATTAGAAACTCTTTTTTTAATTGTCATTCTGTCTTGGCCGTAGATTCCTTGAGTCATACCCTAAAGATCACATAGGACATTCTCTCTTTATTTACTAATGGTAATAGATTTCATGTTGTACACGCATAAGTCTCCATACATGTCTAATTATGTCCAACAATACATATCCTAGTTACATGGTTAGTATATTAATATGTTATATAGTTAAAATATAGGAGTCCATGCACAAGACAACCATGGTGTCTCAAGTCTAAGAATCAGTTGCATAACTATAACTTTAGGATTTAACATTGACAGGTATGTAAAACTCCATATGAAAATTTTCATGTCAGTCAATGGTCACGTTCAGTATACTTGTTCTCTAACAATCACCCACAAACTTACTTTAGTGTCCCTACACTATTGACTTAAATGAATCACCTCATATCAAATATGAGCAAACATAGTGTCCATATAGTAATCCTTTAACTAGGATTATTTAAGAGTTAAGTAATAAGAAGTACATGTTTCCTCTTCTCAACACCTTTGAGAAACTATCTTCTTAACTTATACTCTATGGAGTTTATCATGCATGTTAAAATGAAATAAAGTAGAAACATGATAAATAAAGTTGTCATTTTATTTAATTAAGTAATGAATGTTGCTAGTACCACCCCCAAAACATCATCTATATGATTAGTCTTAGAGCATACTACTAATAATCTTCCACTTGCCCTAATACCAATCGACCATGTAACTAATATCCATCTTCTCAAGATGTTAGTCTAGTTGTTGTTATATTAGTGCCTTCGTAAGTGGGTCCACTATGTTATCCATTCATGCAATCTTTTAGATACTCACATCACCTCTTCTAATGATCGCTTAGATCATGTTAAAATTTCACTATAAGTGTTTGGATTTCTGATGAGACTTTGGTTCGTTGGCTTGAGCTATTGCCCCATTGTTGTCACTATACAAATAGTATATGTGACTCAATGGTAGGAAATCCTCTGAGGTGGCATACTCAGCCTTACTAGTGGAATTCACTGTGATATCTTATTTACAAATCCTCCAACTTATTACTCCATATATTAAGATGTACACAATTCTAGAAGTAGATTTTATTTTATCTACATTAGACTAAAAGTTTAAGTCTATATATCCATCCAAATGTACATTTTATTCTCCATAGACAAGAAATGCGTCCTTAGTTCGTCACATGTACTTAAGAATGTCTTGACTACATTCCAATATTCCTAATATGAAATTTGACTAAATCTGCTCGTAATATTTATAGCATATCTGATATCAGGTTTTTCTACATAGAACAATATACACGAGGCTACTTATTGGTAAACAATAAGGAATCTTCCTCATGTTATTTCTCTCTTTTAATGTCTTAGGGCTCATGTCCTTATAGAGATGAATTCCTCCTCTAAAAGGTAAAAATTCATTCTTGGAATTTCGCATGTTAAATCTAGTTAAACCCATGTCTTTGTACAAGGATTGGGATACCAAAAGCAACAATCTAGATCTATCTCTATATACCTTTATACCTAGTATATCGGATACTTCTCCCTAATCCTTTAATGTAGAAATTATGTGAAAGCAATAGTTTGACCGATGAAAATATCCCAACATCATTCACAATGAATAGGATGTCATCCACATAAAGTGCCAATATTTTGATAGAACTCCCACTAACCCTAACATACATGGTTCATCCATGTTTAAGAGGAAACTAAACGATTTGATAGTCTCATCAAATGGAAGTTCCAATTTTAGGATTCTTGCTTTTAATCCATAAATGGATCTATGTAACTTGCACACATTATGACCTTCACCGTTGGATATAAAACCTTTTGGATGCTCCATAAAAATATCTTCCTCAATATTTCTTTTAAGGAATATGGTTTTGACATCCATTTGCCATATCTCATAGTCACAGTGTGCAATTATGGCAAGAATAATCCTGATGAATTTTAGCATGACTATTTGCTTGATTGTTTTTCTGTCGTATGCCCTAATCTTCGACCATGATTCTAGTTGTGTATGTGTATAGCTTATATGGATAGGTGAGTGACAATCTCATCCTCGCTAATATGACCTAATTTGATATGCCACATATAATTAGGATTCTTATAATCTCTAGGTCTTTTATACGTGATGACATTCATATCAACATGTTCAATACTAGCAATGCACGAAATGTGTTGCACGTGAATAAATTTAATTAATATTTTTGTATAGAAAATGTAAATTATATGTATAATTAAATTAAAAAATAAATTGAGTGCTAAATAATTAATCCGTATTTTTAGTTATTACTAAATTTAATTATTATTTTATTCTATAGATATTTGAGCACCCAATCTGTTATTTATTTAGGTATCTCTTTGACCCTTTTAAGCATTTGCACGTCTAATTATATTATAGAATTATTAATTTTTATTTTATTAAATATATCAATTAGACCGCTCATAATGTTATTATATTATTACATATGTAGCTATACTACTAATAAATAAAATCAAAATAATTTAGAAGTCCTTATAAAAGAGTCTAAAACAAGTTGAAAGTCAAATAGAAGTAAAAAATAAAAGATAGATAAAAGTATGTAGGTGTGTAAAATTGACTTTATCATAATAATTAGGGATAAAATAGGAAATTAAAAGTTTTTTTTGCAGAAATTGACATTTATAAGTAGTATACATTATTTAGATTGTCATTCTTGTATATGAAATAGAGAGCATTGAAGAATATGCCAAAACCAATTAAATTGAAATTTAAAGTAAATGAACAAATATTTTTCTTTAAAAAGGTATTTATAATCACTCTTATACAGTGATGAAATAGATGGATATTCCTTACTATGTTAGGTATAAATATGCGGCTCCTAAAATCTAAAACAACTACAGATGAAAATGGTAAGAAACATGTCCCCACATTTAATACAACCACACTTGCTTCATTTCCCACTCGAAAGGACACTTCTCCTCTATTTACCTTTCTGAATTCTTTTAGTTATACAATCAATTATATCTGTAAGAACTAGAGGCGGTATCTACTGTCTAAATTAAAGCAGAACTAACTGACAAATTAGTTTCAATAAATAATATATCGAGCATACCTTTCAAAGGCATGTCCTTAATGGAAGTGGGTATTTCCTGGTTATTTCTCTTACAATACCCATCTTTGGTGTAGTGAAAATATTTTCCATTGGTATTTTCTTTCTTTTCAGAAATGAGAACAATCCTCAAGTTTTGTTTCCAATTTATGAAGTTAAAGTCGGTCAAACAATGGAAAATAGTAATTCTAGATAAGGTATTGAGACTGACCATGGTGATTAAATAAAACATCTAGAATTAGCATTTTATTTTTAACCATTAGATTGGATCTTTTAATCATAATGGTACCTCTACTATTAATTCTATAAACCCTCCTATCATATTAGAGAAATTTTTATTCCTAGTGGGGATTGAGGTCCCACCTTAAATTAATATAACCTGCATCTTGGTTATACTAATCCTTAATGAGTAGGTAACTCTTACCTAATGCATCTTATGCAAATTTCAATCATCCTTTGGTTTCTAGCATAAATGATCCACACATAAGAGCATCTTGGCCAATTTATCTTAGTTAAGTCACACCCATCATTTGTACAAGTGTAGACGTTTATGACCAATAAGCCCCTCACGTAATAGTATCTGAGAACATACTAGCATCCTACCTCATGACATCATATGCTTAAATAAGACATTAATGATTCCCAAAAATGAATAGTTCCCACATATCCATAGCCAACTAATCACGTTAAAAAACCCTTAATTTACTTGTAATGGTGAAAAACCATGATAAGACATTCATAATGTCTCTTCCATACAACTTAATATCTTGTAAAGGGGGTTTTTGGTGGTCTAATTGTCTCATTATACATACATGCATCTCATACACATAAAAAATTAACTCTTGTCATTTATCATTAATAATCCAATTAGTATATTATTCTCTCACTAACCCATTTAAGAAAAGTAATTTTAACACTTAAAATTTGGGTTGTGAGAATATTAATATATTAAATTAAATCATCACAAAATATTATTCAATACATCAATTTAATTTTTTTTAAAATAAATAATGAACATATAACTATCTATGGCAATTTAGGCATTTTTCCCTATGTATGATCATGGAATTTTAGTTTGATTCAATTCGAGCCATTGAATTAAATCTAGGTCTGTGTGGATGATGATAAAATTTGAAAAATGTATCATCTAATGATATTGATATTCTGGGTGTCGTTCCAATGGACCTCCATGAACTTGCATTTGGGCTATACCATGCTTCTTTACATAATGAAAAGAAACCTTGATCATGATCAAGGGGATGTACAATAGGAGGTGAGAGAAAAAAATTGCAAATTGAAAGAAGAAATGAGGCATGCATGCCCTATTTTTCAAAAATTACATACTCATACAACAAAATACAATCACATTGCATTTAAACCAATCATATAACTCAATTATTTGTCTAAATCTATGATCATTCCCTCATCCATCAAATCACGTTGCATGAAACAAGTCATTTTTCTAATTATAGCATAAATATCTTGGGATTGCAATTTCCTTAACTATTAAGGATTACTTTAATTTTAATCAAATTAAAATTAATAATTTTAAATCTAATCAATTGACATTATAGAATCCTAATCCTATTAGGATTCTATAATCAAAGTCTTAGTGAAACTAGGAGTCTATTTCGATTGATCTTTTAACTAGGATCAAATTCCTAATTTGATTCCAAATAAAAGTCCTAATCCTATTAGGATCCTTTTGCTTATAATCCTAGTCAAACTAGGATTTTAGTTTGGGTGAAATATTATTAAGAATCAAAATTTTAATTTTGGTCTAGATAGAACTCCTAATCACATCAGGAGTCTTTAGTCCAAAACCTAATCAAAATAGGGTTCTAGTCTGGGTAGTGTATGGTGGATAATCACATTCCTAATTTTGAGTCTAATAGGAAGTCCTAATTTTATTAGGATTCTTTATCCTAATCCTAGTTAAAATAGGATCTTAGTTTAGGTAGTGTTTTATTAAGAATCAAATTCTTATTTTATTAGAATACAATATCCTAATTTAATAAGGAGACAATCTACCAGTTTAATTAGAATACTATCTACTCAAGTAATTAGAAGACAATTTCCTAAGTAAAGGATAATTGCTTAATTTGATTAGGAGATAATCTCCTAGTTTAATTATACAACAATCTCCTAATTTAATTAGAACACTATATCTATAAGTAATTTGAAGAAAATGTCCTAATTTTTAGGGAAGTAGATAAAAATTAAATAGAATACCTAATTATTTCCAACTTGAACAAGCCAAAAGTCCATACCATTAATTAAGTCTTGAGACTTCACAAATCTAATTTTTTGTTCAATACAATTTTTGAAAAAAATCATTAATATTAATTTTAGATCAAATTAAAGTCAAATTTGAAGAACTTTTCAAGAACATTATAAACTAGTCTTTTAAGTTCTACTTTAAGACCACCCTTGTCATCCACCATGGAAGGTAGTCATGACTGCCTATTAGTCATTGTTGAATGAAAAACCTTTATCCTAGCCACCCATAGACCAAAATTCTAACTCATTCTACCCTTGGTTCAATCTTGAACTCGAAACGAGTGAAATCTACTTTTAAGAAAAAACACTGTTACTAGTTTTTTTGTAGCTAGTTTTCTTCAATTTTAAAATCTAATTTTAAAACAATTATAAAAGCATGGAAACATTAATATCTCATATTAAACATGTAAAAAAAATCAAAATTAATTTTTAAAAAATTCTCATAAAAATAATATGATTTATGCGAGTTATGCAATCCCTAAATTTTTTTTCGATTAATCCCATTGACATACCATAATAATATTCACATCGAGTTTGTATTTAATTATGAATAATGGCTCTGATACCATTAAAAGGAATTATATAATCAATGTAACAAAATTTAAAAATAATTTGATTCCTCATTCCAAGATCTATTCATGTTTAATACAATCCGAAACCATAGATCTTTAGAGAAGATTAAGGATTATCTCTAGAAGCATGCCTTTAACAATGTTCAAGCTTTCTCAAAAACTTTGAATCATCAAATCTGAATTTGATCTTTACCCCAAACCTCACATTTTTTTAGCCTCTATCGGTATTCACACGAATTGATAAACATGAAGGATCTACCTCAACTTTTGATGAACTAGTAGAAAGAGAGAATGTTGGGTGGATTTTCTTGTGCTAGCAAGATCTGATATATCTGTATCCTATAATAAGGTATTTATAGAGCCTTAGAAGACTCTAATCTTAATTTGGGTCTAGTTATAATTATCTCATAATTATGTATAACCCCTTTATTAACAATTGATTATAATAAAGTCTCTAATTAACTCTTAATTAAGTTTTCATCTCAATTAACTCTTAATTGATGTTCTCTCCTCTATCCTTTAGTTTTTAATCAATTCTACTGTGTGTAACCTTATAGGTTCAAGCATACTTGATCGTAGGCATTCGATACTAACTACAAGTAACATATCAAATTAGAACTCTTTTCTAATTTAGCTTAAATTGGAACTCGTCTAATTCCCCTTTTATGAAGAATAATTAATATATTTATATCAATTTTATTTTTTTGTTTTCTATTAATCATGAGTGACACCTAGCAGCATATCATGATCAATCTCTAGATAGGTAAAAAACCCATTCAATCTACAATTACCATATAATTCAATTCTTCTATCACACAATGCCCCAATTGAATTACTAGAGTATGAAATTACTATCAAAACCCTAACTCAATCTTATATGTTTGATCTTAGGACCATGACTCCTAGTGATCAATTTGAAACTCTTTTTCTAATTGTCATTCTATCTTGGCTAAGGACTCCTTGAGTCATATCCTAGAAGATTACACAAAATATTATCCCTTTACTTACTAAGGGTGATATATTTCATTTTGTACACTCATAAGTCCCATGCATGTCTAACTATGTCCAACAATACATATCCAAGTTAAATGGTTAGTATATGAATATGTTGTATAGTTAAAGCACAAAAATTCATGCACAAGACAACTATGGTGTCTCAAATCTAAGGATCAGTTGTATAACTATAATTTTATGATTTAACATTGACAAATATGTAAAATTCCATATGAAAAATCCTACATTAGTCAATGGTCACATTTAGTATACTTGTTCTCTAACAAGCACCCACATATCTACTTTATTATCCCTACACTAGTGACTTAAATGAATCATCTTATATCAAATATGAGCAAACATAATGTAAGCTAGTCTACCCAGATTACATAGTGCCCACATAGTAACCTTATAACTAGGAACATTTAGGAGTTAAGTACTAAGAAGTATGTGTTTCCTCTTCTCAACACCTTTGAGAAACTATCTTTTTAACTTATACTCTATGGACTTTATCATGCTTGTTAAAATGAAATAAATCAGAAACATGATAAATATAATTTTCCTTTATGCTCCGTTTGGTACGATGAAAAAATGGGAGGATGAAAAGTTGGAAGGATGAAAAGTTAGACGGATAAATAAAACATCATGCTTGGTAAGGAAGGAAAGTAGAAATGATGAAAAAGTGGATGAATTAACTTTCCTTCCAACTTACCAAAATTAATCCATCCAANTTTGGTAAGGAAGGAAAGTAGAAAGGATGAAAAAGTGGATGAATTAACTTTCCTTCCAACTTACCAAAATTAATCCATCCAAAATCGGAAGAAAAGTGGATAAAAAGTTAATTATTTGTGTTGAGATATATCTTATTTGTCTATATATCTTTTTATATATACATATATTATGTATATATTAATTTCATATAGAAATACAATGGTAAAATATTTTTGTGTGTGTATGTATGTATATATATGTATATATATTAAAAAATTTTAAAAATAAATTTAAAAATAAAAAAAAAATTAAATTAAAAAAAAAATTTCATCTTAACTAAGAGTGAAAATTTTTGACTCAACACAATAACACGACTAAAACTTGATATTAAAATAAACATGTCAGCTCACAACTCGACACGATACAATTAGTTAAATGAGTTAAGTTAGGTTTAACTAATATTCGANTTTTAAAAAAAATTAAATTAAAAAAAAAATTTCATCTTAACTAAGAGTGAAAATTTTTGACTCAACACAATAACACGACTAAAACTTGATATTAAAATAAACATGTCAGCTCACAACTCGACACGATACAATTAGTTAAATGAGTTAAGTTAGGTTTAACTAATATTCGACACAAACTCGTAATAACTCAATACGAATCTGACACGATACGACTCAATTGTCACCCCTAATCTTAGCCATAACAAAAAAAAAATAAAATATTAGTCATTTTTATTTTCCATTCATCCAACCAAACATAAAGGAAGGAAAGTGTATCCTTCCTACTTTCCATCCTTGAAGGATAGAAAATGTATCCCTCTTACTTTCCATCATTTCTATTTTTCATCCTCTCTACCAAACGGAGCATTAATTTAATTAAGTAATGAATGTTACTCATACAACCCCAAAAATATCATCTATATGATTGGTCTTAGACCATACTACTAACAATTCCAACATAAACAAAGTTGGAACTATTCTTTATGGTCTTCCATGATTTCTGCATATATAGTGTCGAATTGGGTGGCATAAATTGTTAAAATCATTACATACGATTCTCATTTATAGTAAATTTTATGAGAGAAAAAGTGATAGACAATCTTATCCCTACTTTAAGGGAGTCTTCTATGGTACCCACAAAGTGCTTTTTGATATGGTAACAAAAAATGCTTTGTGGTAAGAGGACAATACATGGTGAATGTAACTAGTAAAACCAGTTCCTATTTGACATATTAAACTACTATGTATATATTGTATCCCCTTTGGTTTTAAATTATCCTATTTTAGTTGTAAGTTAACACATAATCTTTTAATTTACTCCAAAATTTACATTGATTTGGAGTGAATCTATCATTATTGGGGTTGATGTTACTATGGGTCAAAGTTCCAAATATTTTTAGTGCATTTATGACCATTTGGGGGTGAGGATACCACCGTTTCGAGTGACGTTACAACAATGTGAAGTAAAGTTAAGTTGTGTCAAAATACCACCTTTTTTTGATAATTTTGCAAAGATTTGGGTGAATTTACCATGATTTAGGGCAAATACCACCATTTGAGGTATGATATTAGAAGAATTTTCGCTGTTGTAACTAATATTTAAGGTGAATTTACTACCTTTAAGAAGAGGATACCATCGTTTGGGGTAATGTTTGTAAAACCCAGAAAAATTTAAACTTTTTATGAAAAAGGGTAAAACGGTAATTTACCACTACAGTGCAAGTTACAAACCTGAATTTTTCTAGAGCTTGTATGACAAAACGGACCTCACAATTGGAATTGTCTCACGAAATCTAGTCATCCTGTCAAATTTCGTCGGATTCTAAAATAGTCGAATTTTTCATATTTTTCGAGGCGACGAATGTCGGGCAACCTCAAAAACGCCAAAAAAAAAAAAATTCTAAAATTTTATTATAATTAAAAAAAAGTTCATATAAAATATTTTGAACTTGAACCGGAGCAAAATTTAATCATTTCAGGGCGAAAACGGACCCGAACAAGTGGGGGACACGTGGGGCGACTCGGGCCAAGTCTTTAAAATTATAAATAGGGGTTTAAAATCTGATTTTTTCAGATCTTTATCTGCTGAAAACTAGTGGGCAACGTTGGAGCTGAAGGAGAGAAAGAAAAAGAGAAAATGCAATCTTCTTTCTCGGATTTACGGAAATCCGTCACTCGGATCAACTCGGACCAAGAGCTAAAGTTCATCTCCTTGACAAGGGCTACGCGTACGTACCAAAAAGAGTGGATTTTACTGAAGATCCAAGAGGAGACTTTGGTGAAAATCAAAGCTTTGAGGTTGTTTTGGTGTTATAGAAGTTCTCTACACTTCTATTGAGGTAGGGTACTTCCTATCTTGGTTTTATTCCTCTCCTCTGAGGCTGTTTTAGGGCCAGTTTAGGGGCTGAAATTATGGACTGTTATGGACTGTTTTGGGGTTGAAATGATGGACCATTTTGAGTTAAAATATAGACTGCTATGTGGTTGTATTTTGGACTGAATTTGGGACTGTTTTATGGCCTGTTTTGTGGCTGAAATATGGACTATTATGTGGCTAAAATATGGACTGTTTTGTGGCTGAAATATGGACTGTTATGTGGCTGCAATGTGGACTGTTATGTGACTGAACATGGACTGTTAAACAGCCTGTTTTGGGGCTGTTTTAGGGGCCATTGTACAGACTATTTTGGGACTTTTGAATGGCGTGTTTTGGCGCTATTTTTATGGCCTATATAGGGGCTGTTTTGGTGACCTATATAGGGGTTATTTTGTGGCTTATATAAGGGCCGTTATGTGGGCTACTACACGTGCGGTTATGTGGNTACGAATCTGACACGATACGACTCAATTGTCACCCCTAATCTTAGCCATAACAAAAAAAAAATAAAATATTAGTCATTTTTATTTTCCATTCATCCAACCAAACATAAAGGAAGGAAAGTGTATCCTTCCTACTTTCCATCCTTGAAGGATAGAAAATGTATCCCTCTTACTTTCCATCATTTCTATTTTTCATCCTCTCTACCAAACGGAGCANAATATTATGGAGAATTATGAAAATTATATGCTTATGATATAATTTTGCCATGGGATATGTAAAATGTATTGATATTGTTCATATGTCTGTCANCTAAAGTTCATCTCCTTGACAAGGGCTACGCGTACGTACCAAAAAGAGTGGATTTTACTGAAGATCCAAGAGGAGACTTTGGTGAAAATNCATTAATTTAATTAAGTAATGAATGTTACTCATACAACCCCAAAAATATCATCTATATGATTGGTCTTAGACCATACTACTAACAATTCCAACATAAACAAAGTTGGAACTATTCTTTATGGTCTTCCATGATTTCTGCATATATAGTGTCGAATTGGGTGGCATAAATTGTTAAAATCATTACATACGATTCTCATTTATAGTAAATTTTATGAGAGAAAAAGTGATAGACAATCTTATCCCTACTTTAAGGGAGTCTTCTATGGTACCCACAAAGTGCTTTTTGATATGGTAACAAAAAATGCTTTGTGGTAAGAGGACAATACATGGTGAATGTAACTAGTAAAACCAGTTCCTATTTGACATATTAAACTACTATGTATATATTGTATCCCCTTTGGTTTTAAATTATCCTATTTTAGTTGTAAGTTAACACATAATCTTTTAATTTACTCCAAAATTTACATTGATTTGGAGTGAATCTATCATTATTGGGGTTGATGTTACTATGGGTCAAAGTTCCAAATATTTTTAGTGCATTTATGACCATTTGGGGGTGAGGATACCACCGTTTCGAGTGACGTTACAACAATGTGAAGTAAAGTTAAGTTGTGTCAAAATACCACCTTTTTTTGATAATTTTGCAAAGATTTGGGTGAATTTACCATGATTTAGGGCAAATACCACCATTTGAGGTATGATATTAGAAGAATTTTCGCTGTTGTAACTAATATTTAAGGTGAATTTACTACCTTTAAGAAGAGGATACCATCGTTTGGGGTAATGTTTGTAAAACCCAGAAAAATTTAAACTTTTTATGAAAAAGGGTAAAACGGTAATTTACCACTACAGTGCAAGTTACAAACCTGAATTTTTCTAGAGCTTGTATGACAAAACGGACCTCACAATTGGAATTGTCTCACGAAATCTAGTCATCCTGTCAAATTTCGTCGGATTCTAAAATAGTCGAATTTTTCATATTTTTCGAGGCGACGAATGTCGGGCAACCTCAAAAACGCCAAAAAAAAAAAAATTCTAAAATTTTATTATAATTAAAAAAAAGTTCATATAAAATATTTTGAACTTGAACCGGAGCAAAATTTAATCATTTCAGGGCGAAAACGGACCCGAACAAGTGGGGGACACGTGGGGCGACTCGGGCCAAGTCTTTAAAATTATAAATAGGGGTTTAAAATCTGATTTTTTCAGATCTTTATCTGCTGAAAACTAGTGGGCAACGTTGGAGCTGAAGGAGAGAAAGAAAAAGAGAAAATGCAATCTTCTTTCTCGGATTTACGGAAATCCGTCACTCGGATCAACTCGGACCAAGAGCTAAAGTTCATCTCCTTGACAAGGGCTACGCGTACGTACCAAAAAGAGTGGATTTTACTGAAGATCCAAGAGGAGACTTTGGTGAAAATCAAAGCTTTGAGGTTGTTTTGGTGTTATAGAAGTTCTCTACACTTCTATTGAGGTAGGGTACTTCCTATCTTGGTTTTATTCCTCTCCTCTGAGGCTGTTTTAGGGCCAGTTTAGGGGCTGAAATTATGGACTGTTATGGACTGTTTTGGGGTTGAAATGATGGACCATTTTGAGTTAAAATATAGACTGCTATGTGGTTGTATTTTGGACTGAATTTGGGACTGTTTTATGGCCTGTTTTGTGGCTGAAATATGGACTATTATGTGGCTAAAATATGGACTGTTTTGTGGCTGAAATATGGACTGTTATGTGGCTGCAATGTGGACTGTTATGTGACTGAACACGGACTGTTAAACAGCCTGTTTTGGGGCTGTTTTAGGGGCCATTGTACAGACTATTTTGGGACTTTTGAATGGCGTGTTTTGGCGCTATTTTTATGGCCTATATAGGGGCTGTTTTGGTGACCTATATAGGGGTTATTTTGTGGCTTATATAAGGGCCGTTATGTGGGCTACTACACGTGCGGTTATGTGGTATATTGCACCTTTGTGATTAAGTGTGTTATTGACATAAAAGTTGTGATAACATGCTTGGAATTGTGATATGAAAATTGTCAATGTATATACATGTTTGTGTTATATTAATATTATGGAGAATTATGAAAATTATATGCTTATGATATAATTTTGCCATGGGATATGTAAAATGTATTGATATTGTTCATATGTCTGTCATAGCATATTGAATATGTTATAATTGTGCAATGGGACATCATATTGCATATGCATGGTAACATTGCATCATGTGGGTGTGTGCATGGTTATCGTCAACACCACACTTAGTGGATGACAAGGAGACTCCATTAAGCTTGGTCAAGGACTTGGCCGAGTCGAACATGTTGCATGGTAATTAGGGTGTGGGTGTACGCGGAGCCTTTAGTGGAAGTCCATAAATTCCGAGTAGGTTGGAGANCTTGGTTTTATTCCTCTCCTCTGAGGCTGTTTTAGGGCCAGTTTAGGGGCTGAAATTATGGACTGTTATGGACTGTTTTGGGGTTGAAATGATGGACCATTTTGAGTTAAAATATAGACTGCTATGTGGTTGTATTTTGGACTGAATTTGGGACTGTTTTATGGCCTGTTTTGTGGCTGAAATATGGACTATTATGTGGCTAAAATATGGACTGTTTTGTGGCTGAAATATGGACTGTTATGTGGCTGCAATGTGGACTGTTATGTGACTGAACACGGACTGTTAAACAGCCTGTTTTGGGGCTGTTTTAGGGGCCATTGTACAGACTATTTTGGGACTTTTGAATGGCGTGTTTTGGCGCTATTTTTATGGCCTATATAGGGGCTGTTTTGGTGACCTATATAGGGGTTATTTTGTGGCTTATATAAGGGCCGTTATGTGGGCTACTACACGTGCGGTTATGTGGTATATTGCACCTTTGTGATTAAGTGTGTTATTGACATAAAAGTTGTGATAACATGCTTGGAATTGTGATATGAAAATTGTCAATGTATATACATGTTTGTGTTATATTAATATTATGGAGAATTATGAAAATTATATGCTTATGATATAATTTTGCCATGGGATATGTAAAATGTATTGATATTGTTCATATGTCTGTCATAGCATATTGAATATGTTATAATTGTGCAATGGGACATCATATTGCATATGCATGGTAACATTGCATCATGTGGGTGTGTGCATGGTTATCGTCAACACCACACTTAGTGGATGACAAGGAGACTCCATTAAGCTTGGTCAAGGACTTGGCCGAGTCGAACATGTTGCATGGTAATTAGGGTGTGGGTGTACGCGGAGCCTTTAGTGGAAGTCCATAAATTCCGAGTAGGTTGGAGACCCTTGGTGTAAGCCCATGAACATCCACCCCATACAAAGACCATAGGTTGGTAAAAGTCATTTGATGTGCAACATAAATGACAATTCCATACACATTGACACTTGCATGTGTTGAGGAGCTGAGAAGGGCTTGGGTTGATTTGCATGAGTGAGTCTCATCTCATTTCATGGCATGATATGATAAATCTAATATTGAATGCATATTCTTACTTGGAATGTTGATGTGAATATGAAATGTTATATGTAAGTATTGCATGTGCACTTAGGTAGGGAATAACCTCTATAGGAATTACTCTATTGGGTGTGACTCACTCTATACGGGAAAATATTTCAGGTTCTGGATACACACCGGTGGACGACCCTCACTTGGATCCTCNGAGTTACAAACCTGAATTTTTCTAGAGCTTGTATGACAAAACGGACCTCACAATTGGAATTGTCTCGCGAAATCTAGTCATCCTGTCAAATTTCGTCGGATTCCAAAATAGTCGAATTTTTCATATTTTTTGAGGCGACAAATGTCGGGCAACCTCAAAAACGCCAAAAAAAAATAAAAAATTCTAAAATTTTATTATAATTAAAAAAAAGTTCATATAAAATATTTTGAACNAAGTTACAAACCTGAATTTTTCTAGAGCTTGTATGACAAAACGGACCTCACAATTGGAATTGTCTCACGAAATCTAGTCATCCTGTCAAATTTCGTCGGATTCTAAAATAGTCGAATTTTTCATATTTTTCGAGGCGACGAATGTCGGGCAACCTCAAAAACGCCAAAAAAAAAAAAATTCTAAAATTTTATTATAATTAAAAAAAAGTTCATATAAAATATTTTGAACTTGAACCGGAGCAAAATTTAATCATTTCAGGGCGAAAACGGACCCGAACAAGTGGGGGACACGTGGGGCGACTCGGGCCAAGTCTTTAAAATTATAAATAGGGGTTTAAAATCTGATTTTTTCAGATCTTTATCTGCTGAAAACTAGTGGGCAACGTTGGAGCTGAAGGAGAGAAAGAAAAAGAGAAAATGCAATCTTCTTTCTCGGATTTACGGAAATCCGTCACTCGGATCAACTCGGACCAAGAGCTAAAGTTCATCTCCTTGACAAGGGCTACGCTTACGTACCAAAAAGAGTGGATTTTACTGAAGATCCAAGAGGAGACTTTGGTGAAAATCAAAGCTTTGAGGTTGTTTTGGTGTTATAGAAGTTCTCTACACTTCTATTGAGGTAGGGTACTTCCTATCTTGGTTTTATTCCTCTCCTCTGAGGCTGTTTTAGGGCCAGTTTAGGGGCTGAAATTATGGACTGTTATGGACTGTTTTGGGGTTGAAATGATGGACCATTTTGAGTTAAAATATAGACTGCTATGTGGTTGTATTTTGGACTGAATTTGGGACTGTTTTATGGCCTGTTTTGTGGCTGAAATATGGACTATTATGTGGCTAAAATATGGACTGTTTTGTGGCTGAAATATGGACTGTTATGTGGCTGCAATGTGGACTGTTATGTGACTGAACACGGACTGTTAAACAGCCTGTTTTGGGGCTGTTTTAGGGGCCATTGTACAGACTATTTTGGGACTTTTGAATGGCGTGTTTTGGCGCTATTTTTATGGCCTATATAGGGGCTGTTTTGGTGACCTATATAGGGGTTATTTTGTGGCTTATATAAGGGCCGTTATGTGGGCTACTACACGTGCGGTTATGTGGTATATTGCACCTTTGTGATTAAGTGTGTTATTGACATAAAAGTTGTGATAACATGCTTGGAATTGTGATATGAAAATTGTCAATGTATATACATGTTTGTGTTATATTAATATTATGGAGAATTATGAAAATTATATGCTTATGATATAATTTTGCCATGGGATATGTAAAATGTATTGATATTGTTCATATGTCTGTCATAGCATATTGAATATGTTATAATTGTGCAATGGGACATCATATTGCATATGCATGGTAACATTGCATCATGTGGGTGTGTGCATGGTTATCGTCAACACCACACTTAGTGGATGACAAGGAGACTCCATTAAGCTTGGTCAAGGACTTGGCCGAGTCGAACATGTTGCATGGTAATTAGGGTGTGGGTGTACGCGGAGCCTTTAGTGGAAGTCCATAAATTCCGAGTAGGTTGGAGACCCTTGGTGTAAGCCCATGAACATCCACCCCATACAAAGACCATAGGTTGGTAAAAGTCATTTGATGTGCAACATAAATGACAATTCCATACACATTGACACTTGCATGTGTTGAGGAGCTGAGAAGGGCTTGGGTTGATTTGCATGAGTGAGTCTCATCTCATTTCATGGCATGATATGATAAATCTAATATTGAATGCATATTCTTACTTGGAATGTTGATGTGAATATGAAATGTTATATGTAAGTATTGCATGTGCACTTAGGTAGGGAATAACCTCTATAGGAATTACTCTATTGGGTGTGACTCACTCTATACGGGAAAATATTTCAGGTTCTGGATACACACCGGTGGACGACCCTCACTTGGATCCTCAAGGGTGAAGAGAGGCCAGATTGTGGCCTTTAACCTTGGTTTATGTAAAACTATGTTTTGGGCATGTAATGTGTAAAAGAATTGTAACTGAGTTTATATGGGCTTTTTTAATATAACGATGCATCTATTATTTGAGTATGGATAAATGGACCTGATGTGGTCAAGTTTTACTTATAAATGGATCCGGTGTGATCATTGTGTTATATTGGATCTCGGATGAGTTATGTTAATGTATATTACACAGGTTGTGTGTTGGGTAGAGCTCCGCTTACAAAGGAGACTCTGCCCAAATTTCGTTAAATTAAGGACCCTAGTAAATAGGACATCACAGTGTGATATCGAGTTACACGATATCCACAGACATTCCGTGGGTTGATGAGTGATCAACGGACCCCCGAATTTTTGGGGTGTCTCAGCTTGGTATCAGAGCATAGGTATACGATTTACCTAGGGGTTGATGGGCATGGGNTTAAAGTTCATCTCCTTGACAAGGGCTACGCTTACGTACCAAAAAGAGTGGATTTTACTGAAGATCCAAGAGGAGACTTTGGTGAAAATCAAAGCTTTGAGGTTGTTTTGGTGTTATAGAAGTTCTCTACACTTCTATTGAGGTAGGGTACTTCCTATCTTGGTTTTATTCCTCTCCTCTGAGGCTGTTTTAGGGCCAGTTTAGGGGCTGAAATTATGGACTGTTATGGACTGTTTTGGGGTTGAAATNTTTGGTTTTATTCCTCTCCTCTGAGGCTGTTTTAAGGCTGGTTTAGGGGCTGAAATTATGGACTGTTTTGGGGTTGAAATGATGGACCATTTTGAGTTAAAATATAGACTACTATGTGGTTGTATTTTGGACTGAATTTGGGACTGTTTTATGGCCTGTTTTGTGGCTGAAATATGGACTATTATGTGGCTAAAATATGGACTGTTTTGTGGCTGAAATATGGACTGTTATGTGGCTGCAATGTGGACTGTTATGTGACTGAACATGGACTGTTAAACAGCCTGTTTTGGGGCTGTTTTAGGGGCCATTGTACAGACTATTTTGGGACTTTTGAATGGCGTGTTTTGGGGCTATTTTTATGGCCTATATAGGGGCTGTTTTGGTGACCTATATAGGGGTTATTTTGTGGCTTATATAAGGGCCGTTATGTGGGCTACTACACGTGCGGTTATGTGGTATATTGCACCTTTGTGATTAAGTGTGTTATTGACATAAAAGTTGTGATAACATGCTTGGAATTGTGATATGAAAATTGTCAATGTATATACATGTTTGTGTTATATTAATATTATGGAGAATTATGAAAATTATATGCTTATGATATAATTTTGCCATGGGATATGTAAAATGTATTGATATTGTTCATATGTCTGTCATAGCATATTGAATATGTTATAATTGTGCAATGGGACATCATATTGCATATGCATGGTAACATTGCATCATGTGGGTGTGTGCATGGTTATCGTCAACACCACACTTAGTGGATGACAAGGAGACTCCATTAAGCTTGGTCAAGGACTTGGCCGAGTCGAACATGTTGCATGGTAATTAGGGTGTGGGTGTACGCGGAGCCTTTAGTGGAAGTCCATAAATTCCGAGTAGGTTGGAGACCCTTGGTGTAAGCCCATGAACATCCACCCCATACAAAGACCATAGGTTGGTAAAAGTCATTTGATGTGCAACATAAATGACAATTCCATACACATTGACACTTGCATGTGTTGAGGAGCTGAGAAGGGCTTGGGTTGATTTGCATGAGTGAGTCTCATCTCATTTCATGGCATGATATGATAAATCTAATATTGAATGCATATTCTTACTTGGAATGTTGATGTGAATATGAAATGTTATATGTAAGTATTGCATGTGCACTTAGGTAGGGAATAACCTCTATAGGAATTACTCTATTGGGTGTGACTCACTCTATACGGGAAAATATTTCAGGTTCTGGATACACACCGGTGGACGACCCTCACTTGGATCCTCAAGGGTGAAGAGAGGCCAGATTGTGGCCTTTAACCTTGGTTTATGTAAAACTATGTTTTGGGCATGTAATGTGTAAAAGAATTGTAACTGAGTTTATATGGGCTTTTTTAATATAACGATGCATCTATTATTTGAGTATGGATAAATGGACCTGATGTGGTCAAGTTTTACTTATAAATGGATCCGGTGTGATCATTGTGTTATATTGGATCTCGGATGAGTTATGTTAATGTATATTACACAGGTTGTGTGTTGGGTAGAGCTCCGCTTACAAAGGAGACTCTGCCCAAATTTCGTTAAATTAAGGACCCTAGTAAATAGGACATCACAGTGTGATATCGAGTTACACGATATCCACAGACATTCCGTGGGTTGATGAGTGATCAACGGACCCCCGAATTTTTGGGGTGTCTCAGCTTGGTATCAGAGCATAGGTATACGATTTACCTAGGGGTTGATGGGCATGGGTTTAGACCATTGCATTCATTGTGCATTTCATGTTATGTGCTAAATTTTGCTACATGATTATGTGTTATGTGTTATGTGAATTGTATGTATGGTAAAAGGCATATGGAAAAGAGAAATACTAGGGTTAGAAAACATATAGTGGCACACGCACTACTAGTGAAACAAGGAGAAAAAATCTCCAAGTTTAAATACTTGATCCCTAACTTGGGATATTAAGTCATTGATCTATTGCTATCTTATGTGTGTATAGATGACAACTAGAGGAAGGGGACGTCGGGGTGGATGGAACAACCAACCACTACCACCGACCTTTGACCAACAAGCCTTCATGGAGGCTANTGGACTGTTAAACAGCCTGTTTTGGGGCTGTTTTAGGGGCCATTGTACAGACTATTTTGGGACTTTTGAATGGCGTGTTTTGGGGCTATTTTTATGGCCTATATAGGGGCTGTTTTGGTGACCTATATAGGGGNACTTTTGACCAACAAGCCTTCATGGAGGCTATTGGTGCTGCAGCGGTTACCATTGCACAAGCTAGTGCTACGACCGCTACTATTGCATAGACAGGTGCAAGTGGGAGTTAAGCAAGTTCAAGTAACCTCTAGAAATTCAAGGCACACAATCCTCCGATCTTTCTAGGAAGGGCGGATCCTATGGTGGTTGACCATTGGTTCCAACAAGTGGATAAGATCTTGAGGGCTATGGAGATTANTGCAGCGGTTACCATTGCACAAGCTAGTGCTACGACTGCTACTATTGCATAGACAGGTGCAAGTGGGATTTAAGCAAGTTCAAGTCACCTCCAGAAATTCAAGGCACACAATCCTCCGATCTTTCTAGGAAGGGCGGATCCTATGGTGGTTGACCATTGGTTCCAACAAGTGGATAAGATCTTGAGGGCTATGGAGATTACCTCCGATGCCACAAAGATAATGCTAGCTACTTTTCAGCTAGAGGGAGAATCCCAGTTGTGGTGGGATTGGGTCAAGTACTCAAGGAATTTGGAGACCATGACTTGGGTAGAGTTCAAGGAGCTCTTTATGAGCAAATATTTCCCCGCAGCTACTAGACATGCAAAGGCCCAGGAGTTCCTAGACTTCAGACAAGGAATGATGTCAGTGATGAAATACGTGGCTAAGTTCNAAGGAATTTGGAGACCATGACCTGGGTAGAGTTCAAGGAGCTCTTTATGAGCAAATATTTCCCCGTAGCTACTAGACATGCAAAGGCCCAGGAGTTCCTAGACTTCAGACAAGGAATGATGTCAGTGATGAAATACGTGGCTAAGTTCACGGAATTACCACGTTTCGCTGATGATTATGTGGCCATAGATATAGCCAAAGTGAGGAAGTTTGAAGATGATTTGAAGTTGTCCATTCGAGGCAAGATTGTGGGTCTTCTTCTACAAGACTTGGACTTGATGGTTGCCACAACAATGGCCATTGAAACAGAGGTGGATGATGCACGAAACATCTGGGAGGCGGGTGTGAAATATAAGAAGAAGGAGGGTCAATCCTCTTCTTTTAGTTTGGGGAAGAAGCAGAGGACTTCTACTCCACAAGGGTTTCAGGGACAGGGCCGTGGCTATTAAGGCCAAGGCCAAGGCCAAGGCCAAGGCCAGTCCTCCTGAGGCGGGAGAAACTTCAGGACTATGTATCAAGCAAATCAAAAGACTTGCTATCATTGTCATCAGCCGGGCCACGTGAGGAAAAATTATCCCCAGCGATAAGGATTCCAGTCCCAGTCTTCAGTGGGGTACTCGTAGATGCACTCTATTCCTCCCTACCCTACCATGGGCTAGGGGAGCCATTATCAGTACCAGGGCACTACACAAGGCCCCACTATTTCACATGTGGGGACTCTGCAAGTAAGCCAGATGGGCCAGGGCATGGGTTAAGGCCGGGGACAGGGCTCACAAGCTAGTACTTCGGGGACCCAGGAGCGTGTCTACACCATGATACCATAGGCTGAGCCGGCAGATCTGTCGGTGATACATGATACATTTCTACTCTCTCACTTATGGACTAGAGTATTGTTTGATTCTGGTGCATCACATTCTTTTATTTTTGCATCTTGTGTGAAAGACTTGGGCTTAGAGGTTGAGACCTTGAAAGAGCCATTGCATGTGAGTTCTCCCCTAGGAGGTAGGGTGAGAGTTGATCAGAAATGTCGGGGTTGTAAGCTAGAGATTTTGGGGATTGTACTCACTGTGGACCTTAGGGTCATGGACATGTCAGAGTTTGATGTTATCCTTGGTATGGACTGGTTGACGGCACACCGTGTTGTTATTGATTGTGATCGTAAGAGGGTTGTTTTTTTTACTCCAGAAAGGGTTTGTTTCAAGTTTCAGAGGGAAAAACATGATGCTTTACCCCAAACAGTGTACGATTCTCGATGGTACAGGCAGTTGATGAGTTGGCTTGCGAGCCTTACTTTGGAGGATGAGGTGAGACAAGAGTTGGGTCGACCTCAGGTGGTTTGTGAGTATAAGGATATTTTTTTAGATAAACTNGCTGTTTTTACTCCAGAAAGGGTTTGTTTCAAGTTTCAGAGGGAAAAACATGATGCTTTACCCCAAGCAGTGTACGATTCTCGATGGTACAGGCAGTTGATGAGTTGGCTTGCGAGCCTTACTTTGGAGGATGAGGTGAGACAAGAGTTGGGTCGACCTCAGGTGGTTTGTGAGTATAAGGATATTTTTTTAGATAAACTACCGGGATTACCTCCACATAGGGATGTGGACTTCACCATTGAGTTACATTCTGGTACATCACCCATTTCTATGACTCCACATAGGATGACGCCTGCTGAGTTGCAATAACTCAAGGTCCATTTGCAAGACTTGTTGGACAGGGGTTTTATTAGGCCGAGCACCTCACCTTGGGGCACTCCAGTATTGTTTGCCAAGAAGAAGGATAAGGCCCTTTGATTGGGTATAGATTATCGGTAGTTGGATCGGGTTACTATGAAGAATAGGTACCCTTTGCTCAAGATTGATGACTTGTTTGATCAGCTGAGAGGGGCCCGAGTCTATTCCAAGATAGATCTTCGCACGAGTTACCATCAGTTGAGAGTTAGGGAGGAAGATATCCCTAAGACGGCGTTCAGAACGCGATATGGGCATTTCAAGTTCATAGTCATGCCGTTCGAATTGACGAATGCTCCAGCGGCATTCATATATCTCATGCATAGGGTGTTTAAACCCTACTTGGATCAGTTTGTTGTAGTCTTTGTTGACGACATCTTGATCTACTCCAAGTCTGAGGAGGAGCATGAGGGTCACTTGAGNAATCGGGTTACTATGAAGAATAGGTACCCTTTGCTCAAGATTGATGACTTGTTTGATCAGTTGAGAGGGGCCCGAGTCTATTCCAAGATAGATCTTCACACGAGTTACCATCAGTTGAGAGTTAGGGAGGAAGATATCCCTAAGACGGCGTTCAGAACGCGATATGGGCATTTCAAGTTCATAGTCATGCCGTTCGAATTGACGAATGCTCCAGCGGCATTCATATATCTCATGCATAGGGTGTTTAAACCCTACTTGGATCAGTTTGTTGTAGTCTTTGTTGACGACATCTTGATCTACTCCAAGTCTGAGGAGGAGCATGAGGGTCACTTGAGGATTGTTCTTCAGACCTTGAGAGACCATCAGTTGTACGCCAAGTTCAACAAGTGTGAATTTTGGCTTACAGAGGTGAAATTTTTGGGACATGTAGTGTCGGCTTCGGGTGTATCAATGGATCCGGAGAAGGTTGAAGCGATTATGAATTGGGAGAGGCCGAAGTTAGTCTTCGAGATACGCAGTTTTCTTGGGATTAGTGGGGTACTACAGGAGGTTCATTGAGGATTTCTCCCAACTAGCTGCACCTATGACAAGATTAACCTAGAAAGAGGTCAAGTTTGAGTGAAATGACTTGTGTGAGAAGGCATTCCAGGAGTTGAAGAGAAGGCTTACATCAGCTCCTATTCTAATAGTTTCGGAAAGGAGACAGAGGTACACGGTGTATTGTGATATCTCGAAGGACGGACTCGATTGTGTGTTAATGCAGTCCGGGAGGGTGGTGGCTAATGGTTCTTGGCAGTTAAAGANGCTTACATCAGCTCCTATTCTAATAGTTTCGGAAAGGAGACAGAGGTACACGGTGTATTGTGATATCTCGAAGGACGGACTCAATTGTGTGTTAATGCAGTCCGGGAGGGTGGTGGCTAATGGTTCTTGGCAGTTAAAGAATCACGAGTAGAATTATCCTACACACGACATGGAGTTGGCAGCCATTGTCTTTACCTTGAAGGCTTGATGCCACTATTTATACGGTGAGCAATTTGAGATGTTTTCAAATCACAAAATTCTAAAGTACATCTTTACACAACGGGACCTCAATATAAGGCAACATAGGTGGATGGAGTTTCTGGAGGATTATGACTTCACTTTGTATTNCGCCACTATTTATACGGTGAGCAATTTGAGATGTTTTCAAACCACAAAATTCTAAAGTACATCTTTACACAACGAGACCTCAATATAAGGCAACATAGGTGGATGGAGTTTCTGGAGGATTATGACTTCACTTTGTATTACCATCCCGGTAAGGCCAATATGGTGGCTGATGCACTCAACCAGAAGTCACGGGGAGCCTTGGCTAGTGTGGCTTCTCGGGAGTGGCAGATGCTCGAGACTGTAGGACAGTTCAAGCTGTGTTACATGGGGCAGACTCAGGGTACTTTGGGGAGTTTAATGGCTACACCTTCCCTACTAAGCAGAGTGATTGAGTCCCAGGGACAGGATATAGAGTTATCATCCATCAGGGACTGAGTACGGTTAGGTACAGGTGACGAGGGTTGGGTCATTCACNGAGCTGTGTTACATGGGGCAGGCTCAGGGTACTTTGGGGAGTTTAATGGCTACACCTTCCCTACTAAGCAGAGTGATTGAGTCCCAGGGATAGGATATAGAGTTATCATCCATCAGGGACTGAGTACGGTTAGGTACAGGTGACGAGGGTTGGGTCATTCACTTGGATGGTAGTCTTCGATTTAGGGGAAAGATTATGGTTCCCCAATCTGCAGAACTCAGAGAGGAGATTTTTAGAGAGTTTCATTGTTCTCGATTTGCTGTGCATCCAGGTGGCACAAAGATGTATCACGATCTTCGTCGCTAGTATTATTGGAGTGGGATGAAGAAAGACGTTGGAAATTTTGTTAGCCGATGTCTCACGTGTCAGCAGGTGAAAGCCGAACACCAGAGATCAGCAGGGTTACTCCAGCCTTTGGAGGTAGCTGAGTGGAAGTGGGAGCATGTCACGATGGATTTTGTGACTCACTTGCCACGGACATCGAAGGGTCACGATGCGGTGTGGGTGATAGTGGATAGGTTTACGAAGTCGGCACACTTTTTGGCAGTGCGAATGACCTTCACATTGGAGGAATTCTACAGGTTATACATACGGGAGATTGTTCGGTTGCATAGGGCGAGCTTGTTATTGATGCGGATGGGACCTTTGAGGAGGAACCGGTGTGTGTCATGGATAGTCGAGATCAAGTTTTGCAAGGCAAGATTGTGAGGCTAGTGAAGGTGCTATGGCAGCACCGAGGAGTGGAGGAGGCGACATGGGAGCGCGAGGACACTATCCATACTAGTTAAGAGTATGATATACTTGCAACATATGCACGTGATTGAATGTGTATGTGTGTGTGAATTTCGCGGACAAAATTCTTTTTAAGGGGGGAAGAATGTAAAATTCGGAAAAATTTAAATTTTTTATGAAAAAGAACAAAACGGTAATTTATCACTACAGTGCGAGTTGCAAACCTGAATTTTCTAGAGCTCGTATGATGAAACGGACCTCATTGTTGGAATCGTCTCGCGAAATCTAGTCACCCTATCAAATTTCGTCAAATTCTGAGATAGTCGAATTTTTTACATTTTTCGAGACGACGGGTGTCGGGCGACCTAAAAAAAGCCCAAAAAAAAAATAAAAAATTNGTAGAGCTCGTATGATGAAACGGACCTCATTGTTGGAATCGTCTCGCGAAATCTAGTCACCCTATCAAAGTTCGTCAAATTCTGAGATAGTCGGATTTTTTACATTTTTCGAGACGACGGGTGTCGGGCGACCTAAAAAAAGCCCAAAAAAAAAATAAAAAATTTTAAAATTTTATTATAATTTAAAAAAAGTTCATATAAAATATTTTAAACTTGAACCGGAGAGGAATTTAATCGTTTTGAGGCGAAAACGGACCCGAACAAGTGGGGGACACGTGGCGAGACTCGGGCCAAGTCTTTAAAATTATAAATAGGGGTTTAAAATCTGATTTTTTCAGATCTTTATCTGCTGAAAACCAGTGGGAAACGTTGGAGCTGAAGGAGAGAAAGAAAAAGAGAAAATCCAATCTTCTNTTGTTATTTGAGTATGGATAAGTGGACTCAGTGTGGTCAAGTTTTACTTATAAATGGACCTGGTGTGGTTATTGTGTTATGTTGGGCCTCGGATGGGTCATGTTATTGTATATTACATAGGTTGTGTATTGGGTAGAGCTCTCCATACAAAGGAGACTTTGTCCGAATTTCGNCAGTGGGAAACGTTGGAGCTGAAGGAGAGAAAGAAAAAGAGAAAATCCAATCTTCTTTCTTGGATTCATGGTGTTTCGTCGCTCGAATCAACTCGGACCAAGAGTTAAAGTTCATCTCCTCGACGAGGGCTACGCATTCGTACCAAAAGAGTGGGTTTCACCGAAGATCCAAGAGGAGACTTTGGAGAAAATCAAAGCTTTGAGGTTGTTTTGGTGTTATAAAAGTTCTCTACACTTCTATTGAGGTAGGGTCCTTCATACTTTGATTTTATTCCTTTCCTTTGGGGCTGTTTTAGGGCCGGTTTAGGGGCTGAAACTATGGACTGTTATGCACTGTTTTGGGGTTAAAATGATGGACCATTTTGTGTTAAAATATGGACTGCTATGTGGTTGTATTTTGGACTGAATTTGGGACTGTTTTATGGCCTGTTTAGGGCTTGTTTTGTGGCTGAAATTGCTTCTATTTTATGGCCTGTTTTGTGGCTGAAATATGGACTGTTATGTGGCTGAAATATGGACTGTTTTGTGGCTGAAATATAAACTGTTACGTGGCTGAAATGTGGACTGTTATGTGACTGAACATGAACTATTTTAGGGGCTGTTAAACAGCCTGTTTTGGGGCTGTTTTAGGGGCCATTATACGGACTATTTTAGGACTGTTGAATGACATGTTTTGGGGCTGTTTTTATGGCCTATATAGGGGCTATTTTGGTCACCTATATAGGGGCTATTTTGTGGCTTATATAAGGGCCGTTATATGGGCTACTACATGTGCAGTTATATGGTATATTGCACCTTTGTGATTAAGTGTGTTATTGACATAAAAGTTGTGATAACATGCTTGGAATTGTGTTGTGAAATTGTGATATGAAAATTGTCAATGTATATACATATTTGTGTTATATTGATATTGTGGAGAATTATGGGAATTATATGCTTATGATATAATTTTGCCATGGGATATGTAAAATGTATTGATATTGTTCATATGTCTTTCATAGTATATTGAATATGTTATAATTGTGCAATGGGACATCATATTGCATATGCATGGTAACATTGCATCATGTGGGTGTGTGCATGGTTGTCGTCAACACCACACTTGGTGATGACGAGTGGACTCAATTAAGCTTGATCAAAGACTTGGCCAAGTCGCACAGGTTGTATGGTAATTAGGGTTGGGGTTAGCAAGGAGGGACTAAAAGATCCCTCGGGTGCAAGACCCGGTGATTGGGATACGCACTCCCTTGGCTTGACCCATGAAATGTGTGGGTGTACGTGGAGCCCTTGGTGGAAGTCCATAAATTCCGAGTAGGTTGGAGACCTTTGGTGTAAGCCCAGGAACATCCANGGAGCCCTTGGTAGAAGTCCATAAATTCCGAGTAGGTTGGAGACCTTTGGTGTAAGCCCAGGAACATCCACCCCATACAAAGATCCAAGGTTGGTAAAAGTCATTTGATGTGCAACATAAATGACAATTCCATACACATTGGCACTTGCATGTGTTGAGGAGCAGGGAAGGGCTCGGGTTGGTTTGCATGAGTCTCATCTCATCTCATTTCATGGCATGATATGATAAATTCCAACATTGAATGCATATTCTTACTTGGAATGTTGATGTGAATATGAAATGTTGTATGTGAGCATTGCATGTGCACTTAGGTAAGGAATAACCTCTGTAGGAATTACCCTACTGGGCGTGGCTCACCCTATACGGGGAAAAAATTTCAGGTTCTGGATACACACTGGTGGACGGCCCTCACTTGGTTCCTCAAGGGTGAAGAGAGGCCGGATTATGGCTTTTAACCTTAGTTTATGTAAAACAATGTTTTGGGCATGTAATGTGTAAAAAAATTGTAATTGAGTTTATATGGGCTGTTTTAATATAGCGATGCATTTGTTATTTGAGTATGGATAAGTGGACTCAGTGTAGTCAAGTTTTACTTATAAATGGACCTGGTGTGGTTATTGTGTTATGTTGGGCCTCGGATGGGTCATGTTATTGTATATTGCATAGGTTGTGTATTGGGTAGAGCTCTCCATACAAAGGAGACTTTGTCCGAATTTCGTTAAATTAAGGACCCTAGTAAATGAGACATCACAGCGTGATATTGAGTTATACGATATCCACAGACATTTCGCAGGTTGATGGGTGATCAACGGACCCCCGAATTTTTGGGGCGTCTCAATGTTACGATGATATGGGGTTAAATAATCAATATTTGGGATGAATTACCAAAACTTAGGTAGAGGTTACCACCATTTGGTGCAATGTTACAATGATTTGGCATCTACGTAGTTACGTTTATTTAACGTAAGTTTACCACCATGTAAGATGAAGATAACAGTATTTTCAAGGTAAGTTTATGATGATTTAGGGTAAATATACCTAAATTTTGGTGAATGTATCACTATTTGAGTGTGCGGATATCACCATTTGGGGCAGCAATATGGTTATTTGGAGTGAAGTTAAGTTGGGTCAAACTTACCATCATTTTGGGATGATGTTCTGAAAATTTGAGGTGAATTTACCATGATTTATGGTGAATTTNAGATATCACCATTTGGGGCAGCAATATGGTTATTTGGAGTGAAGTTAAGTTGGGTCAAACTTACCATCGTTTTGGGATGATGTTCTGAAAATTTGAGGTGAATTTACCATGATTTATGGTGAATTTATACTATTTAGGTGATGTGACTACCATTTGGGGGTGATATTACGAGAATTTAGGGTGAGGGATGCTGCCGTTTTCAGTGACGTTACGACAATGTGACGTGAAGTGAAATCAGGTCGAAAATACCACAATAACCATTATTCGGGTGATGTTATCAGTATAATATTACGAGAATATAGGGTGTCGTTACTAATATTTAAGGTGAGTTTACCATAGTGTAATATTACGATGATTTGGGGTGAAGTAATCAATATTTTGTGTGAATTACCAACACTTAGGTTTGAGGTTACCATCGTTTGGGATAATTATTGCAACTAGTTTCCTATACTTAAGTTAAATTTACCACCATATAAGATGAGGATACCACTATTTTAGGGTAACGTTATGATGATTTAGGGTAAAGCTACCAATATTTTGGTGAATTTACCATTGCTTGAATGTGCAGATATCACCATTTTGGGGTGACGATATGACTACTTGGAGTGAAGTTAAATTGGGTCGAAGATACAATCGTTTGGGATGATGTTACAAAAATTTGAGGTGAATTTGCATGATTTAGGGTGAATTTACACTATTCAGGTGATGTTACCACCATTTGGGGGTGACATTAGGAGGATTTAGGGTAAGGGATATCACCGTTTTAGGTGACATTATGATAATGTGAAGTGAAGTTAGGTCGAAAATACCACCATTTGGTATAATGCTACAAAAATTTGGGTGAATTTACCATGATTTAGGGTGAAGTTACCATTATTCGGGTGATGTTACCACCATTTGGTATGATATTATGAGAATTTAGGGTCGTTACTAATATTTAAGATGAATTTACCATAGGTTAATGTGAGGATACTATCGTTTGGGGTAATGTTATGATGATTTGGGGTGAAGTAATCAATATTTTGGGTGAATTACCAACACTTAGGTTAAGGTTACCACCATTTGGGGTAATGATGCAACGATTTGGCGTTAGTTACCTATATTTAAGGTAAATTTAACACCATATAAGATGATGATACCATTGTTCCGGGGTAACCTTACCAATATTTTGGTGAATTTACCACTATTTGAGTGTGTGAATATTACCGTTTGGGGCTGACGATACAATTATGTGGAGTGAAGTTAAAATGGGTCAAATATACCATCGTTTGGGATGAAGTTGCGAAAATTTAAGTTGAATTTACCATGATATTTAGGGTGAATTTACACAATTCAAGTGATGTTACCATCGTTTAGGGGTGAGATTATGAGGATTTAGGTTGAGGTTAGTAGATTAGAAATATTTAAGGTGCATTTACCATTATGCAGATTGAGGATATGTGACGCCCCAAATTCCCGGGGTTCCTAATACTTGTTAAGTTTCATTAATTAACCTAAGGCATGGATCCTAGCCGACCAATTCCAACAGAAATCCAGCAAAGTCTCCTATGTACGGGAAACTTCACCCAACACACAATCTATGTCCTAACTAACACAATGACCATTTCAAAGTCCAATATCAATATTTAAGCAATTAAATATTAAACAATGAGTCTCAATATAACAATATACATTTCTCACACGAATAAATAATTAATGTCCCTCAATATTACAAGCCTTTGTTCAAAATAATATACAATTTTTGTATAGCCAAAATATATGGCTTAAATGGATACAATGGGGCCTAAGCATCTCAAAAGTGAAGCCTTGTCTGGCTTCAATCGCCAAAGTGAGCCCAAGTGAGAGCCATCAATGGAAGGACGTCCAGTACTTGAAAAATGTTCACTCAATGGGGTAAGTCGAAGTCCCGTAGGGTATTTTCTATAAAGAATACCTCACAATCCTAATGCATATAATATGAATGCACTTTCATCAAGAAAAACATATATCACATGTAACATATAAATGATACTAAGCATGCCAACCATGAATGATGCTTCATAAAGCATGTGCAACACCGAACCCACTCCCGGGTTCCCATGCATGACACATGATACAATGTCATATCATAAACCGGGCTTTCCAAGCCCCCACCATTGAGTTATACACCATCAATGACCATTTATCAATTTTTGTGTCTTTATTATGTAGGTAATTTATAGACTTTCACCAATAGGCTATCAAATTGACACGGTATTTTGAGGTCATCCCACCTCCTATTCTACATACATCGACACACTTTCATGGGCTCATTATACCACCGACTAGTGTGTGACCAACATAACTAGGCCTTGCACCCAAGGGCTAATCTTACCTTTCTTGCTATACTTGACACCNTCGACACACTTTCATGGGCTCATTATACCACCGACTAGTGTGTGACCAGCATAACTAGGCCTTGCACCCAAGGGCTAATCTTACCTTTCTTGCTATACTTGACACCTTTTTTCATGCAATGTTCCATGAGACTTAATTGGACCTTAGTCCAATCTTCCCGAGCCCCACCCATCAACTCACCTAGGTGGTGATTGACCCAAACGCATGCACACACTCACACTCATGTATATGCCCATGAATGTAGTGCAACTCGTGCATATGTAATGTAATGTATAATTGCAATTTCTATTCGATCATAATGCTAATTATCTCACAAGACATATAATAACATTCCATAACCATCACCAAGCATGTTATAAGCATTACTAACTCAAGTAACTCACTTGCATATACTTAGGAATTTCATCAAACACCTAGAGAGCATAATATAAACACATAACATGCCCAATCATACCAAGCATAATTGACATGTTCAACACCCAATATCATATAGGAATTTGTTCAACATGGTCATCAATTCACCCAACATTCCACTAGTTAAACTAATTACATGGATAAATATGTATTTATTCTAAAAAACCCTACTCATACCACATACAATTTGAAATTGCAATTAATTCTAAATAAGAGGAAACCTTTAGCTCTTGTAGCATAAACAAAGAAGAGAAAACCCTTTAGAATGCCCAAGGAAAGCTCTTCAAAGCCCTAGCCCCAAAACCCTTGAATTCTAAAATTTGTGGAAAGGGGTTGAAATTAGTGTTCACGCGCAACCCTCCTCAAGCAGAGTGACTTTCGTTGATGGTGTTTCATGAGCCAATGTATAGATCTTGAAAGATTTCAAGAAGAAGAAGAAGATTTCTCTCTCTTTCTCTCTCTCTCTCTCTACGTTTCAACCAAGCAAGAATGGGTGGAAGACTTGGTCTTTCACCCTTTTGACTCCCTTGTTTATACTTGGTGCATAATGCGTCATGTGTCATTTTACCATTGGTTGGAAATATCTCAAAGCCAATCACAATGCCCCATGTTATGTAGTAGATAAGATTTATTGGATGGTCTTTTAATTACATTATGGGTCCCTTGAATTAAATCCCGTTGCTAAAATTTTAATCGTGTATCCCCGATTTACCACGTAATGCATCAAAATTCTAACTATATCAGAATTCAAAGAAAATTGACTATCTAACTTTAATTTCACAAGACGAACCCAACAATGAAGTCCGTTTCATAATATGAGATATATAAATTTAGATTTTTAGTCTGAACTAAACTGACCTAATTACCATACTACCCTTTTAATTAAGATTTTAATTTTTTCCGCGTTTTACAAGATACCACAATTTGGGATAACGTTTCAATTATTTGGAATGAAGTTATCAATATTTTGAGTGAATTACTATTTCGCTTCGAAAGTTCTAAACCCAAGTGTAGGTGTCAAACAAGTAGTAATTTCTTAGTAGAGTCTAAGGTTGAACTACAAGGAGATGGAGATTTTAGAGTGAAAATGTGAAGCCCCTAAAACCGGGGGTCATTTATTAACCATTGACCATCCGTCAACCCGCGGAAATACCCTTGATTGTCGTACAACTAGGCGACACGTCAATACCATTAACTTAACCGGGATTATAACCCACATGTTTAACTCATGTATGTTTTACCATTTGGCCCAATCAAGGTCCAATATGCTACAATTTATACTCATTTGATGTCCATTTATATCATTAGAACCAAAGAACACATAGCCCAGAAGCATGACAATGCATTCTTAAAATTTCAGATTTTTTTGATAAAGCTACCGGTAGGTTTTTATGGACTTACCGGTAGGTTTTGTTCACTGAAAAAGTTCTACTTGTAGGTTTTAACAAACTACCGATAGGTTTTAATTACTGAAAAAATTCTACCGGTAGGTTAATGTTATATCGGTAGGTATTGTCCTCTGGACAACACCTATATGTACTAGTTCTACCGGTAGGTTTGGCCCAGAAATGCTTGTTTCACCTGTTTTTCATTTCCCAACCCATTCAAAATCATTCCAACACCATCCAAAACATTCTTAATAAGGTTTTTCACATAAAAGCTAATATATACAAGGTCTATTACAATTAATTCCATATGATTAGAAGCCCAAAATATANATAAAACCGGGGGTCATTTATTAACCATTGACCATCCGTCAACCCGCGGAAATACCCTTGATTGTCGTACAACTAGGCGACACGTCAATACCATTAACTTAACCGGGATTATAACCCACATGTTTAACTCATGTATGTTTTACCATTTGGCCCAATCAAGGTCCAATATGCTACAATTTATACTCATTTGATGTCCATTTATATCATTAGAACCAAAGAACACATAGCCCAGAAGCATGACAATGCATTCTTAAAATTTCAGATTTTTTTGATAAAGCTACCGGTAGGTTTTTATGGACTTACCGGTAGGTTTTGTTCACTGAAAAAGTTCTACTTGTAGGTTTTAACAAACTACCGATAGGTTTTAATTACTGAAAAAATTCTACCGGTAGGTTAATGTTATATCGGTAGGTATTGTCCTCTGGACAACACCTATCTGTACTAGTTCTACCGGTAGGTTTGGCCCAGAAATGCTTGTTTCACCTGTTTTTCATTTCCCAACCCATTCAAAATCATTCCAACACCATCCAAAACATTCTTAATAAGGCTTTTCACATAAAACCTAATATATACAAGGTCTATTACAATTAATTCCATATGATTAGAAGCCCAAAATATACTTTGCACCAAATTTATACAATGGTTTTACATTAATGGATTCAAGGCCATAGGTTGGCCTTTTCTTCATCTTGGTGGTCCCGAATGAGAGTCCCCTGTTGGTACAAACCCCGCACCTGAAATGTGTTCCTGTATAAGGTGAGTCACGCTCAATAGGGTAACTCCTAAAGAGGCTACTCCCCAATGTAGATGCATATGAAATGTCACATGCAACATTCAACAAACAACAACTATCCCAAACAAGAATATGTGATTCAATGTTGGACATTTATCATGTCATGCCATGAAATGAGATGAGATTCACTCATGTCCTCCCGGCTCCCTCCACACAATGCAATGCCAATGTATGAAAAATCTACCATTGATGAATTACATCCAATGATCATTTTGGAATAAAGTCATATGGTTATAAAACTAGGTCATTGTTGAATGTTACACATCGAATGACTATTTTATAAAACAAAACCATGTGTCTTTGTTGGGTAGCGGACTTTGGGTGTCTCACCGCCGGCTCTGCAAATCAATATACTTTTTTGGACTTGCACCGTAGGAAGTGTATAAAACCAGTAGCTAGGTCTTGCACCTGAGAGAGAGTCTAGCCCTACTTGCTATACCTGACACAAGTTTTTCATGCAACCGTGTGACTCTATTAAACCTTGGTCCAATGGTACCGAGCCCACGTATTATCCACCAAGTATGGTGTTTGATCCAACACATGCACGCATGCCCATACCCATGAATGCGATGTTTTCGTGTAAATGCAATGTAATACACCATTGCAATCTCAATATCATGCCCATATGTAAAGAGTGTCATATAAGCAAAATTAACCATATTTAAACATATTCCATGACAATTTATATCCAAGGCATATAATTACCAATTCCATCACAATGTCGATGTATCTATAAGCATAAATCAATATTTTTATATCCAACCATACATCACAAGCATGTTATTACATATTATACATCAATAACACACTTTATTCACAAGGGATAATTAAATCACATAGCATGCCCACATAAAACCAAATTCCATGGGATTATACAAGTAATTATCACATACCAATTCTATGTTAGGAATTTATTTTAAAACCATTCTATACCCATTTTCATACCCATTTCATCATTTTCCCCAACATAAATAAATGATACAAGTTTCTATCAAACTACCCATCTCATATAAGCATCCTAGGTTGTAAGTTGTAAATAAACTTAAGTAGGAAGGAACCTTGCCTCTTGGAGCGTGAAGTGAAGTATGGAGAACCTCAAGAACACCTCCCAAGTCAAAAATTCTCGATTTTTCAAAATTCCCTCTTTGGATCTTTGATGAAATCTTTCGTTCTTGGTGAGGTTGCATAGCCCTCTTCGCGTAGATGAACTTTAACTCTTGGTCCGACGAATTCTGACTGACTAAACTCCGTAGATCACAAGGAGAAAGGTAGAAATCTTGATTTTTCTCTTCTCTCCATTTTCTTCTCTTCCAACGTGTGAGACTAGACAAGAGGGGGGGGGGGGTGAAAATATCTGAAAATATGATATTTTACTCCTATTTATACTCTTAAATTGTGCGGTCCACGTTGCGTCGCACATTTCTTATTTTCAAGTTCGTTTTTGCCCTGAAACGACTTAATTTTATCTCGATTTAAGTTCAATTTATTTTATTTGAACTTTCCTTTAATTATAAGAAAATTTTATAAATTTCTTTTTTGGGAATATTTATGAGGTCATTCGTCACCCAATTGTCTCGTAAAACGAGAAAAATCTGACTACCTCGAAATTCGATAAAAATTGATAGGATAACTAGATTTCGCGAGACAAATCCAACAGTGAGGTCCGTTGCATCATCCGAGCTCTAGAAAATACAAATTTTAATTTCGCATTAGAGTGACAATTTATCATTTTACCCTTTTTTCTGAAAAAGTTCAAATTTTTCCGGGTTTTACATTCTTCCCCCCTTAAAAAAATTTCATCCCCGAAATTCACACACACATGCACATTCAATCACATGCATATGCAACAGTCATATAATACTAAATAACTATAATTATGTACCTCCATCCTCGAAAAAGAAAGGATAACTGGTACGGATAGTGTCATCGTGCTCCCTTGTCGCCTCCTCCATTTCTCGGTGCTGCCACAGCACCTTCACTAGCCTTATGGTCTTGCCTCACAAAACCTGATCTCGACTATCAATGATGCGCACCGGTCCCTCCTCGAAGGTCCCATCCGCATCAACAACAAACTCACCCTAATCCAACACATGAGTTGGATTTGAGGTGTATTTCCGAAGCATGGAGACATAAAATACTGCATGAACACCTGATAGATTTGGCAGTAACATCAACCGATACGCAACTGTGTCAACCCTCTCAAGTACTTCAAAGGGCCCGATATACCTCGGCAACAACTTTCCCCGCTTGTCGAACCTGACCATCCTCTCTTAGGCATCACCTTCAAGAAGACATGATCTCCCACCTCAAAATCTAGAGGTCACCGCCGTCTATTGGTGTAGCTTTTCTGTCGGCTTTGAGCTATGAGAAGATGCTTCCGTATCAATTCCACCTTCTCCAAGGTGTCTTTACCCAATTTCGGACCCGTAAAGGGTCTCTTTCCTACCTCCGTCCAACAAACTAGAGAACGACAAGGCTTCCCATATAGTGCCTCATAGGGTGACATTTGTATGCTCGCCTAATAACTGTTGTTGTAGGCGAACTTCACTATTGGTAAATGCTCTTCCCAGCTACCCTTGAGATCTAGGACGTATGCTCGTAGCATGTCCTCTAAAGTCTGGATGGTCNGATATGCCCCTGGATTCCCGAAGTCCTGGCCTGCAAGCCTTGGCCTCGGCCTTAACCTATGCCTTGGCCCATTCGGTCTGACTGCGGGATCCTCGCACTTGAAGTAGTAGANCTTCAAGAAGACATGATCTCCCACCTCAAAATCTAGAGGTCACCGCCGTCTATTGGTGTAGCTCTTCTGTCGGCTTTGAGCTGTGAGAAGATGCTTCCGTATCAATTCCACCTTCTCCGAGGTGTCTTTACCCAATTTCGGACCCGTAGAGGGTCTCTTTCCTACCTCTGTCCAACAAACTAGAGAACGACAAGGCTTCCCATATAGTGCCTCATAGGGTGACATTTGTATGCTCGCCTAATAACTGTTGTTGTAGGCGAACTTCACTATTGGTAAATGCTCTTCCCAGCTACCCTTGAGATCTAGGACGTATGCTCGTAGCATGTCCTCTAAAGTCTGGATGGTCCTCTCCAATTGACCATCTTTCTGGGAATGAAAAACAGTGCTCATCATTAACTATGTCCCCATGGCTCGCTAGAAACTCTCCCAAAAATGAGCCATAAACCTGGGATTCTGATTTGATACTATAGATATGGGCACCTCATGCAACCAGACAATCTCCCACATATACAACCTGCAGAATTTCTCTAGTGTGAAGGTCATCTGCACAACCAAAAAGTGTGTTAACTTCGTCAGTCGGTCCACTATCACCCATACCGCATCATGCCCTCGCGATGTCTGTGGCAAGTGGGTTACAAAATTTATCATAACATGCTCCCACTTCCATTCAACCACTTCCAAAGGCTAGAGCAACCCTGCTGGTCTCTGGTGTTCAGCCTTCACCTGCTGACATGTGAGACATTGGCTAACAAAATCTCCAACATGTTTCTTCATTCTGCTCCAATAATACTGGCGACAAAGATCATGGTACATTTTCATGCCACTTGGATGTACTGCAAATCAGGAGTAATGAAACTCCCTAAGGATCTCCTCTTTCAAATCTGCTAACTGAGAAACCACAACTCTTCCCCTATACCGAAGACTGCCATTAGAGTGAATGACCCAACCCTCGTCACTGGTACCCGCCTTCACTTGGTCCCTAGTGGATGATAACTTTGGGTCCTGCCCCTAGGACTCGATCACTTTACTCAATAGGGAAGGTGTAGCCACCAAGCTCCCTAAAACACCTTGAGCCTGACCCTGATAATATAGCCCAAATTATCCCATAGTCTCGAGCATCCGCCATTCTTGGGAAGCCATACTTGCCACAACTCCCTGTGACTTTCGACTGAGTGCATCAGCTACCACGTTCGCCTTACTAGGATGGGAATGCAAAGTAAAGTCATAGTCCTTCAAATACTTCATCCACCTACGTTGCCTCATATTGAGGTCCCGTTGTGCAAAGATGTACTTCAAACTCTTGTGGTCTGAAAACACTTCAAACTACTCACCATATAGATAATGGCGCCAAGCCTTCGAGGCAAAGACAATGGCCGCCAACTCTATGCGGTATATAGGGTAATTCTGCTCGTGGTTCTTTAACTGTTGAGAACCATAAGTCATCACTCTTCCGGACTGCATAAAAACACAACCCAGCTCGTCTCTGGAGGCATCATAGTATATCGTGTACATCTGTCCCCTTTCTAAAACTATCAAAATAGGGGCTAAAGTAAGCCTCCTTTTTAACTCCCGGAATGCCTTCTCCAGGTCCACAGATACACCTGAAGCCGACACCATGTGT